>ML293436.1:3101-21042 GCA_005239495.1 Nicotiana undulata | reverse complement strand
GAGGTATACACTGGCTTTCGTGGATCCCGAGGCTTCTCTCCTTTATCGTTTCATTGTCTTTCTCATTATTTCCAAGACAGTGTAGTATTTTCCTTTCCAGACTTGTATTTAGTATTCCAGTAGTTAGCCCGTGAGTTGTGACACCCCGGTTTTGGGATTGTTCATTGTAAATGTCTTATCAGTTCATTTCGAGTTTTTTTTTAGATATTGTTATTATTTCTCTGCTGTGAAACAATTGAAGGGATTTGGAAGGCCCAGTAAAGTTTGAGAGTTACCAGTGTGGAAAGTGTTACGTTGTTTAAGTTTATCATGTCTTTATTCTTCGCATGCTTAAGGTTTTCCTTATCTTTATTAAGAAAATTGCTTACAGGATTTTGTTGGGGATTTGTCGAAAGTGACGAATTACCGTTTTGTTCAGTGGTAAATGATTTTAAATTACCATCGCAAGTTATACATTGGCTGGCCTAGCGGGTTCAACGTTAGGCGCAGTCACGGTCCAAAAGGTGGGAATTTGGGCCGTGACACTACTTCTCTTGGCTCTCTCTCTCGTCTCAATTGTTTAACCATGGGCATTTGCTGGGTGCTGGTATTGGCTAGGGACCTCATTAAGGCCTTTGGGAGCTTTGTCGCACTCATGTAGATTTAAGGCTGTAGACGGGAGAGAGGATGAGCCTGGAAGATTGGGCCTGATTGAAGGCTCCCTATAGAATAACTTCTTGTTTTCCTTTTCATTATTGTAATTTATTTATTATTGTCTGTAATAATTTCTAAACGAATGATTGGGGCTGGATATGCATGCCTAGCTTAGGTAAATGGGTACAAAATATGCTTATAAGACCTTACTTACTTATTTGTCCATTAGATAACATGCACACGACATGCATTTCACATGTTAGAAATCTTGTTTTAGGATTTTCACTTTCAGCATGTTATTAAACTCAATTCATGACCCTGATCAGTTTATAAACAAGCAACATCAACTGTCACAAAGTCATTGCTACATTTTAATCTTAGAAACCATGTTTTTTAGGAACTTCTATGTGCATTAGATATCCTGTTGCTTAAGATCTTTCACTCGTTGAGTTGCAATTGTTAAAATGTCTAACTAGCCTGCTTAATCTAATAACCCGTAAAATATGGACAATTTGTTTGACACATTTTCCTGCAAGTATATCCCTTAAAATCAGACTTAAATATGCATGTTCACCTTTGATATAATTAGGCAATATAGGCGACGCTTAGGCAAACCATAGGCCTAATACATATTAACATCAAAGCGATTATGTTCTTCTAGTTTCATCACTTCCTTTAAACATTTTGAACCTTGTTGTTCCTACTTTCGTTTATCTCACTGAAGCTCATTTACTTTATTAAAACTCCATCTCTATATCTTAAACAATCTTGAAGTTGTGCATCCGTTCCCTCTTACTGATTTTCACTAATGCTTGTCCTATCAAATTTTTCAAACTACTGGGTTTTCAAAATGCTTCATTCTGCTCCAAATCGTGCCATCTCGAATCCTTATTTGTATGCCTTTCAAAGTCACTATGTTTGATACCATTTAACTGCTCTTTTACTACATTTCTTTGAACACTAATAGATGTTACTTTGTGTTGAGCCACTGTATTTATTTACTTATCTTTAAGAAATCATTTCAAACCCATGCTTTAATAACTTTCATCTATGTCTACTAAAGCATTAATCACTGTCTACTCCTAAGTTTGTTGCTTCTCCAGTCACTTATCACTACTTTACTCCCAAAAATGGGCTCAAATTATTTTCCGCTATGTTTTCTTGAAAGCTTTAAAACACTGCACTTCTAAGTTCGTACCATTATCTCTTATTGTGATATTTTTTCAAATCAGTTATTTTCGAATCATTCAATCTCAATCAAAAACCTTTGCCCTCATCAAGTTTTCTTTTCTTAAACTTAGATTCTTTTGATTTACTATTTTACTGTTTTATCCTAAAATTCCTGTTTTAAACTCTTAACATTGAGACTTTAAGTGTGTTTGAGACGTGCCAGTTATGTGTTCCTTCATATGTGAAGTCTTACTTGTTATGCTTGTCGCCTAGTATTTTATCCTTCGAACCTAGGATGTCCAGCCTAACACTCACATTGTAAGATTAGTGGTCCTAATCACCCTCCAGGACTCATAGGATGGGACGGGTAATGGCACACAATAAGATTTCGTAACCAACATGCGCTTTAAATAACCTTACGGGGTGGGAAGGGTAGAATACAGATATGATGACGGGTGCGCTAATACCACGTGTAGCCTCCTCCTCGAGGTGTGACATACTGGGTATTGCATTGAAGTGATCCGTATTATTTTAAACCTAGGACAATTCTTTTCAAATGTTTGTGTTACTCAAAAACCTTTAAAGATTTTTCAAACTTTTTTTAAATCCCCTCTTATATGAACCTTACTTGTTATTTGCTTACCATCCAAATTCACAAAACTTATTGGCTGGGACCCACAGTTGTGGATCGTGAGGGGTGCCTAACACCTTCCCCTTGGGATAATTTCAAGCCCTTACCCAATCTCTGGTGATGCAAACTAGTTCATGAGTTTTCAACTCTAGGTTCCCTAACGCACCATAAAAATCGTTAGGTGGTGAGTCTTCCTTAAACCTTTTCCTTTAAGGAGTTGTCCGGAATGTCATAAACCCGATCTCTCCGTACCTAACCCGTGCGATAGAAAAAAGGGACGCGACATGTGGCCCCAAGTGTCGATGAATTGATATGTGTGATATAAATTTGAAATGTGATGATTGATGGAAAATGGAAATGTCTTGAGTAAGACCCTAGCCGATCGGGCCATGATCAGACGCCATGTCACACACATGGTGATATTGTGCAGAAAATTGAAAAGAGAATTGCGATTGTAGATAATGTCTCTAGTGAGATGACCTAGAAGATTGGGTCGTGATCGGACTCCGTGCCAAGAGTACGGTGGCATTATGAATAATGGCATTGTGAACAGTGGTATTGTGGATAGTGGTATCGTGAACGGTGGTATTATCGGTACTAAAGATCTTCCAATTAAATTTATGTATTACTTTCGTATTTTGAAAATTGTTATATTTCAATTGGCATTTGGATATTATTTATTGTGACTTGTTGTTTCTATAGCTTTCCTTTCTTGTATGGTTATTCTATTTTGATAGATGATTTTTAGTTTTACATACTAGTACTATTCGACAGTACTAACGTCTCTTTTGTCGGGGGCGCTGCATCTTTAATGGATGCAGGTGGTTCCAAGTAGGCGGCAGTGATCACTGATAGCGATACGCTCCTTTTAGCTAACTTGGTGATCCTCTATTTCATTTCGGGGTCTGGTGTCATTTGGTTATCGTGTGCTTTGTATTTTGAGGTGTAGCCGGAGCCTTGTTTCCGGCATTTCCATATTACTATTCAGTTGTATTTAGAGGTTCCGTAGACAGGTTGTGAGTGGTGTTGGATATTGGAAATTAAATTCGGAATATTTGTATTTGGAATATATGTTTTTCTTCATATCTATAAAAATTGTAATATTTTTGATATTATTGTTGAAACTGCTAATGAAATGTTTACAAAGAATGATTAATGGAGTTCAAACCCACTTTATTCATGAATTAGTTTGGGTAGAACGAAACCTAACAGGCTTGCTCAGTCGGGTTTACTCGGTTGAGTGCCAGCCGTGCTCTTCGGTTTTTGGGGCATGCCACTAATACTAGTTAATAATCAAGAAATAATAAGTGTAGGTAAGAATACTGTGATAGCCAAACCATTGTTGTCACAGGACTGGGGGCCTCGAGCTCAATAGCCTGGAGGGTCTCGAGGTTAATCTTTAGCAGAGATTATAAACTGTAAATGAAGAACAATAAATTGAAGAATAATGTTGAGCATGTTAAACGAGAAAAGTAGAGTAGAATTTTCTATTCCTTCTTTCATATTGCTCTGTTTAAATTGTAGAAATCATGCCTATAGGATCTAAACCTGGATCAAATTATAGAAATCATGTCTATAGGATCTAAAACTTGATCAAATTGTAGAATACACGTTTACAGGCCTGAATCTGTTTAATTGTCATTTGTGCCAGCTTATTCATGAATTTCAAGACAATGTGTAGTTACCTTCATTAGAAAACATGTATATAGGGTTAAAACAAATAATCAGGATATGTTTCTGTGACTTGTCGTTATTTATTACTGCGTGAAACGCCTAGATATCATGCTAATAGGCTTTATCGCATTATGCTAAAATCATTAGGCAAATTTATATAGGTTCTAATAATCGTAATAAGAACTGATTTTGTACATGATTTCTGCTCGTTCATTCAATATCACATAAATATCCTGCCTATAGGATTATGCGAGTAATAAAACCCGTCAATGCTAATCAGTTGGCGTGCATTGCTGTCTAAATGCAGAGGATAATTTGAGCCCATACTTGCTTATATTTGAAAGTCCTAAACTATTTTTTGTATGTCGCTTAGTAGTTTCCTTTTTGAGCAGCCTAAGATAAGGTTTAGAACCACCCTGAAATGCAGGTCCAAATGCCTCTTGGACCATAGGCATGGGACGGGTAGTGCACGCATAGGGCATAACTTAGAATTAAATAGAGCGCTTTAGGTAAACAACTTAAAGATAGTAATCGGGTAGCAGGAGATGATAGTATGTGCTTGCTCAATAATATGAGTAACACACCGGCTTGAGGGAGTTACGAAGTATTATTTATGTTACACGAGGTGATCCTTTAGGCTAAAAAACTTAAGACCCCCTATTTCTGTTTAAAATAAATCGTTTATTTCATTTGTCCAAATCGTTTCCTTTTCCCTTAGACTAATTCACATAATTCGAGTTTGGTCAGGACCCACCGTTGTGGACCTCGAGGAGTTCCTAACACCTTCTCCCCTATGCAAATTGAGCCCTTATCGGATCTCTAGTGACGGAAACTAGTAATCCAGAGTCATTTGCAAATAGGTGCCCTAACTCACCTTAATTTGGTAGGTGGCCACTCTCTCTTTTAATAACCATTCCTTTGAAATAGTTGTCATATGTTGAAACTCGATTTCGCGAGAAAAAGGGGTGCGATAGCATGGCGACTCTGCTGGAGATATCCTTAGGCTATTACAATAATGAACTTGGTCTATGTGAATTAGTCTCTTAATAAGCGTGTCTTTATTATTTTCCTATAACATCCCGCTCCCATTCTTTTATTTTATTGCTACATGCACACCCCTTTCCCTATTTTTCCCCTCTATATGAACTTACATGCAACTCTTCGCTTAATCTTGTTACAATATGCAACCCCTCCGCTATTTCCCAATCATGTTTCTACCTTCAATCTTTAAAATGATTTTATGCCTTTCCCAATCCCTACTGTTTAACCAAAGAATTAGATCCTTTGACCAAAGCTATTTTTACGATGAACACGGGTTTTTGATAATCCAGGAAATAATAACAAATAAAAAGAAGTAAGTAAATGGACAATAATATGATGCTCAGAATAGTAAAGTGTATTGTATTCGTAGTTCAGATGATCTTAAAAGTGATACCCTATTCCCTAATATAGGAAATTTCCTTAATATAACGTTTTATCTCTTGGAATGATGGCACATTAATGACTAATTATTACATTAATGTAACGTTACAAAGAATAACCATAACTGTTATATGAAGGTCGTGTAACGTGTTGGTCATTAATTAAAGATTTTTGAATCTACTCGTAGCTCTGTTTGGATTCATTCTGTCCGCGTCTCTTCTTAACTCAATCAGGTTGAGTTTCTCGTGGCTAATTACCTCTTAGGTTTATTGAGCCGCGCCTCTTTATAGGTCCATGTCCAGCAGTCATGTTTTCCTTAGTCCACGTAATCGCCTGAGTCATAAAGAATTATCATACGTGTGAAATTCTTTTTTACCAATACAGATAGTCCCCCCACTTACCATTTATTTATCGATTAATATTTGGTAAGTGGATACGCAGTTATGGCGGGAATATTTTGCTGTCGTTTCACCTCGAAACATTGTATCCTTCTTTGAACATAGGCGTCGCTTGTCACTTCCATTTAATGCTCAGCCACGTGTTCCCTCTGAATTGGTTCTACGGTTACTCGGCGCCTTTTAGGGATTTTTGCGGCTGCATCAGTCGCGAAGTGACACCTTCAGTTATGACCTTTTCATCATTACTTTTTCCCATGTTTGACGGTTATCTTCAAGTATAAATACCTCTTTTATTTTCTTTACTTTCACGAAACGCTTTCTAACTTGTCTCTTTTATTTGTAGATAATTTCTTTCTTGTAAACATGTCTTCTTCGAACCAACCTAAAAGAGTGATAGACGTCGAGAATTTGACCCCCTCTTTTGCTCCGACTCAGAGTTGGAGGGGTGGTCGGCGGAGGAGTTTAGGTTCTACTCGTTCGAGAGGCTCTTCTTCCTCCCAGATTACTTCCCCTTCTTCTGCTAGGTCTTTAGTTTCTCGAAGAGCTAGGGCTTCCAGGTCTTTGTCTAGGGGTAGAAAACATAACGAACCCTTACGCGAACCACAAGTTGATGAAATCATTCCTGTCGAGTTTACCTTCACTAGGGATAGCCAGGTCCTTGTAAATTAGTCTTTATCCCTTGATAGTGCTGATAGGTATCCCACTCTTATCACTAAAGGTCTGATTGCGCTTGTTCGCATCGAATGTTCTTGGCAGCCTGACTTTCCTATCTTTATTCCGAATAGCAACCAAAGAATTACGTCTTATAAGATGAGATATTTTTTCATTTATACCTACCCTTTTCAGTGAAATGATGCCGCGAAGTGGTTGGTGTTGAATTGGAATGAAAGTTGAACAAAAAGTGGTGAAAAGTGCACAGAATGCTTCTATGATTCCGCACCTGCGGATTGTAGGTCGCAGGTGAGACCTCACACCTGCGAAGAAGTGATCGCACCTGCTAAGATTGGCCCAGCTACACTGACCTCGCACCTGCGGAGCTTTTCACGCACCTGCGGAACCGCAGGTGCGACCATTTGTTCGCTCCTGCGGAAAATTGACCAGGACTTCAAAACTCGCACCTGCGAGTATATATCCGCCCTTGCGCAACCGCACCTGCGAAGATTCTTCCGCAGGTGCGGTCAACGGGCATCAGGTCTGGACAGAATTGTAAAATCACAATTTCCCATCCCCACTCTAATTTACTCAACCTAGCAGACATTTGTTGGATATCTTGGCATATCTCTAGACATATCTTCAGTTTTGTAAATATAATTTTGAGTAGAGAAGAACAAGGATTGATTTGTGGGTTTGCACACTCACTTTGGATTTGTAGATTTCGACATTGTGGTGAAGTTTTCTTTACCCATTTGTGTTTATTTCTTCATTTCCTTGCTTTGTATTGTATATCTAAGTGTGTAGTATTTTTCCAACACTTGAATATGGTTTATGGGAATATTCATATTTAAAGTGTGGATTAAATACCTTGTTGTGCTTATGTATTGAATGATTTTATTATATTTATGAAGTGGGTGTTTGTTATTTTAATTATTCTTGTTCTTTAATGTTTCCAAAGGGATTAGCTAACTCAAGTACTCGCCCATTAACTCCGAATTAGTTTTGGAAAAGATTATTTGGGGTTGGGAAAGATTAATTAACAAGAACTTGAGGATTTAACCCTCATTTTATAGATTCTACCTAGGGATAGGATTGAACTACTTGTAGCCAAACTCGGAAGTGCTTAATCTCCTAATTGGGTTAGGGATAATTCAATTAGGAAGTCTTGTTAGTCTTTGGGAAAAGCTAATTAAGAAATGTTATCCGTGGCTAATTAACATTACCCGCTCATATTTGTAAAATCGTGAAATACATTGGATCGTTACTCGAGTGTAATACCCGAAGCATCGATACTTGTTGCCATCGATCATTTTAATTGCTTTCTAGGTTAGTTTATATTTTCGCATTTAGTTATAAACAATTATCAAAAACCCAAAATCATATTTGTTTGGCACTGCACGATAAGTGATAATTCTCTAGCATTCCTAAACGCCCTCATATTGTTCTCTGTGGGATTCGACCCCAACCTTGTTGGGTTACTATATTTGACAACGATCGCTTGCACTCTTTTAAGGTGTAAATTGAGCGTATCAAATTTTGGCGCCGTTGCCGGGGAACAATAGGCGTAACTTAGGTTATTAGTTGTTGGAGAAGTAAGCTTAAGTGCTTTGGTCCAAACTTGTGAATATTTGTGTAATTAATTTTTCTTGTTTATTTTCTTGATTTTTCAATTAAAAAAATTAAGAGAAAGAAAATATGGCATCATATAATGAATATTGGTCGTACGGTAGTTGTTCATATTTTGATGACCCCTGTCCTTATTGTGGAGGACAACACTCGTGGAAAAATTATTTAAATTCTCCCGGGGATGACTTGTGCGCACAATCTCAAACCCATGAGGGGAGTACTTGTGATAGGTGTGGTGGCCAAAATGGTCATGTGTATGATTGTTTGTATTTGTCCGTCCCTTCCTCGAGCCCCCACTATGATGAACCTATTTTTTGTGATGGAAATTTTAGGGGCAATGAAGTGGAAGAATTTGAGCATGGTAGAAGTGGATAGTTCAAGCTTATGTTGGAATTCTTACTTGAAGAAGGAAACCATGAGCAAAATGCTTTGGAAGAACTTTTGGAGAATAGTCTCCAAAATGATTTGGCACTTGAAAGGCTACACTCACAAATGGATGCAATGATTGAAGCCTCAAGGGCTCAAAAAGCCTTGGAGGTGAGTGAAATCCAAGAAGATGAAAAGTCCTCCTTGGCAATTGAACAAAGCCAATAAGAACTCTCAAATGCTCAAGATGAGAGGATGATGCACATGATGGAGACCATTCTTGAAAATGAGGAAAAGCACCACCTTGCGCTTGAAGAATTAAAAAATGATGTGGCTCAAAATGATGAACACATCCGCACTTTGGAGGATCAAATGCAAGCATTGACAGAGATTGATCATGCATATCAAGTTGAAAAGTGTGGATGGAAGTCATTAAGACTTTAATTCTGAGGGTGAGAGTGAGTGCTACTTTGAGGAATCAAGCCTTGAACATCCGCCAACCGACTCCATGAGTGTTAATGATGCCAACGAAATATGGAATTAGAGTCAACCGGGATAATTGAAAATTTGGTTGAAATTGACTCTATTCCGGGGGAAGATGAGGATGTCAAAATCCGGAAAAATTTGCAAGTAGGAAGTTTGAAGGCATAGTCCAAGCATTTCTCAACTTTGGAATTGTGTGGTGAAACGGAAGTCGAACCACACGAGTCAATGGAGTATTGCGTGGAGGAAATATTCATGCCATACATCTTGCAATTTGAAGAACAAAAGAGGCAAAATGACATTCCTCACATACGGGCTAAGAAATGCAAAATGAAGAAATTAAGGCTTGGCTCAGTCATTTTTCTACCACCCCACACCGCCCGTGGTCATAAGCTTGATTCCAAGCTAGGTGCCCAGTTCATATCGTCAAAGTGGCGAGAAAAGCGGTAAACGTTGATTTGCATCGTGCCACGACGTTAAATGTGGCGCTTGGTGGGAGGCAACCCATCGTTTTTCAAAAAAAAATAATATTTTAAGTCCTTTTTAAAATTTTCTTTTTTAGAATAGCTTAGTATATTATTTCTAACCAATCTGCCAAGTTTCATATTTTTTGGAGTTGATTTGGGCAGGTTTAGGACACCGGGGGGCCAAACGCAGTGCAAAGAAGGCACAAAAATACCACTGGGCAACACTGCCCAAGTATGCGATGATCCCAGGTCCATGTGGGATCGCATACATGATATGCTATGCCAAAATGCGATCGCACACTCCCACAAAAAGATTAGAGGCAAACCCAGGTATTTTCGCACCTGCGGTCAATTAGCAGCAGGTGCGGTCACGCAGGCGCGGGTCTCTCAACTGCAGGTGTGATGATCATCGCTGGTGCGACTAAATATGCGCACCTGCGATGCCGCAGGTGCGGAAACTTAACCGCACGCGCGGAAGTCGTCCCATTTTGAATCCTGAATTAAACACCCCCAGGTCAGTCTAATCCCTAAATTTTCCAAACTCAAAGACGAAAGGAGGCAGCAAGTTCACTTCTCCCCTTCACACACTAAATATTCACACACTAACCCACGAGAAATCAGGTAAATTCCTCTCCTCTTCTCTTTCTGCTTCTCTAGTTGTTGTACATAAATTGTTTTCCTTCTCGGGCCATCAATGGCCATGTACATTATGTAGATATATTTTACCCCATCGTTTGTTTTCTTTTGTTTAATAACTTGCAACTAGAGTAGAGAGGTGAGGATTTGTTGAGCATAGAGATTTAAACTAGTTGTGGAGTCGTGTAAGGAGAGATTTATAGGCATGTGCTCGCAATGTGTTCGGGTATGGTAAAAATGGGAAATCGAGTACATTGACCATTGATTCGAGAATAAATGAAGTTAGATGACAATGGGTTTACTAATCTGAAAGTTTGGAGTACAGATTAGTCTCCCAAATCAAGGTTCAATTGAAAATTTGAAGCAAAAATTCTGGGCAGTGACAATTTGGACGAAGGACCGCAGGCGCGAAAATTTTCCGCTGGTGCAACTCTGCACCTGCGAGTCCTGAGTCGCTGGTGCGCAAAAATCCGTTGTTGCAACAGATTTCTTCGCTGTTGCGATACCGCCCTACGACCAAAAGTCCGCAGATGCAGAAACTGGCCGAGTTGTGCAGAAACAGTGTTTCTGCAGTAGGCCTTTCCCGTGCCCGTTCGGCTTGGTTCTTTGGCCTAATTGCAGTAATTTAAGATGCTCAATGTTGTCCCACTGCCTAACTAACTTCGTTTTAAATATTTTTAGGTACTTTGATTGATCAAATGGATCCGAACCAAGGCCAAAGCTATGAAAATGAGGAGGAGATTGAAGAACAATATGATGAATATCGGTTTATGTCTGCCACATGCCAACGCCGGTACTTTGAACAACTCCTCAAGAATAAATTGGTTCTTGAGCGAGGCATAGCTATGGACAAAGTAAATGAAAAGCTGCCTGGATTCTATGAACGGCTCCAATCATCTGGATGGACTTGTTTCATCCCCACTCCATGAAAGGCAAATGAGACACTGGTCCGTGAGTTCTACGCCAACCTCAGGCGGTCTTCCTTTAGGGATCCGGTGCTCATCATCAGAGGGAAGCAGGTGCAATTCGGGTTGGAAGAAATTAATGACACCCTGGGCATTCCACACCGCCCGATGCAACCAGTGGTGGAAAGAGATCATTGTGAGAATGCAACATAGTTGACCTCAAAACTCTACCCCGAGGGTGTTCGAGCTAGATGGGCAAGCAAGAGAAAAGGCTTGAAGTCCGCTAACTTCACGGCAGAAGCAAAGATCTGGTTAAATATTTTGTGCATCAGAGTCTCCCCCAGTGGGAATGTCTCGGATGTATCCTACATCAGGGCACTGATTATAGCCTGCTTGATCGACGGAGTTCCGGTGAACCCAGGTCACTACATTTTCCAGGAGATGCGACAGTTTATAGCTGACAATGGGCCTGGGTTGCTCTTTCCATCATTGATCAATGAGCTCTGTCGACGGGCAGAGGTGGAATAACGCCCCGATGATCTGAGGGTACCGGCTGACAAGCCTTTCCAGCCATTAAGGGTAAAGGGTGAAGGTGGAGCAATCACAAGCAAGAAAAGAAAGTCAACCACTTCCACCACTGAGATAGGATCCTCCTCCCAGCATTCAGCAGGTCTATTTGGGCAGATGAACTCCCAGCTCACTCTTATCAGGGACCTTGTGTCCAAGCTCCCCACAGGACCCCCCACTTCTCAGCCACAACCTGATTATTGCACCAGAGAAGAGATGCAGAGATACTTTGCAGCGTAGGCGGAGATGGCCACTTCTCACGGTAAGATGGCTGCTTCTCTGAAGAAGATGGAGACCTCCTACACCAGCCTTGCAAAGGCTCATGCTGATTTGGAGTGGGAATTTCAGAAGGAGAAGGCAAAGAGCAAAAAGAAATGGAAGCTCCTAATCAAGATTTGGCGAGGAGTCAAAGCAATCTTCCAGTGGAGACAACCGAGCAGAAAACTACCTGTTGAAGATGCTGATGACAGCAAGGAGTATTCATTCCTGTTTGATGGTGATGATGGTGGTGATGATGACGATGATGATGATGATGATGATGATGATGATGCCGATGGCGAGGAGGTTGATGAGAGCTCAGAGCCATTCTGACCAGCCACTTCTCCTACAGTCTGCTAGTCTGATGCAAACCTCAGGGAGACCCTCAAACTGTGATCTTTTATTTTGATATTGTGTAGTGAGGTCACTGCAATATTTAACGTTGGGGGTGGAATTTGCATATTTGTTGTTTCTATACATTGTATCTATCTATGACTTGGGTGATGACATTGTTATGTACAATGTGACCTTGCCGGACTTTAGTGTTATTTATAGATATGATGTGCCCTTGCTGGGCTTGGTATGACTTGGTTTAGCTGTTTTAGTAGTTGAGTTTATCTTTATCTTTTAGCTTCTTAATTTTATTTTTAGTAGTTAGTCATTTCATTTTCCGTAGTAATAATACTTTCTTGGGTTTTCTTCATGCTACGGTTCTTTCCCAAGAAATACATTTTGAAGTGAACCGGGTGACTTGTCCCTATGATAGATGGTGTGACAACTTTCTTAAGGGAATTAGTCTTGTGTTGCTAGGAAGAGACTCTTGGATTATTTGGTACTAAAGAAATTAATCTCTTGTATGAGAAATGTGATCTAAGAATACCCCTCCGAAAAATAATAATAAGTTGCATGGTGCAAAACAATTTTTGTGATAAATTCTTGGCTCTTGTAGTGACTCTTTACATACTAGCTCGAAATTATTGCTCTAAACTCCTATAAAAAAAAAAAATAATAATAAAAAGAAATTGATCCATCCTTGATCGATTCATGTGCCATGTGTGTTAGTGTTTGTATAAATAATTCTTGTGTTTGCTTCCATCATCTAGAACTTGCCCGGTTGGTTTTTCAATGCTAATGATAGTTATGTTTGGTTGGAGAAATGACCTTAGGCATTCTTTGTGTTATTAAAAAACCCGTTAGCCTTTCAAGCCACCATTGTTTACATGTTATCACTAGGTACCCCATTTTAACCTTGAACTGTTTCCTTGGTCACCCCAAAATTAACCTTTCCCTAATTCCTCTTTTTGAACCCGTCCCTCCTTGAATGTTGAGAATGAGGCGAAAATCCTAAGTTGGGGATGTAGCGTCAAAGTGGAAATTAGAAGGTACTCTCTTGAAATCAAGCTCCAACAGAAAAATGCAAAAGAAAGAAAAAAAAAACAAAAATTTTGGGAGCTTTGAAGAGAGGAATTGAGGTAGTAAAATGGTTCTAGGTTAGTAACTAAGTGCAAATGAGGCTATGTGGTTTGAATTGACACAAAGTGCAAAAAGGAAGAAAAATGTGAGTAGTGTTCAAGGAGGGTGTAGCCATTTCCCAAATGTGTATCCTACCTTTCCCCAAACCTACGTTACAAGCTTATAAAGTCCTTATGGGATCTCCAACTGAATATTCTTGAATATGCTATGAATTAAAATAAGGGCAAGCCTATGGTATGATTGTTTGTAGCACTTGAACGTTTTTGTGAGTGTGAGTGACTTTGTAAATATGTCCCTTGTTGTTGATATTGTAAATATTGTGAGTTGGGACTTTCATTCGTTCTTGTGACGGCATATGAATTAGGATTGGATGGTGAATTTTTTTTTTAAACAAAAAAAAATGTATATATATAAATGAGTCGAGCATGTATAGTATATTAGTGTTGTTGAGTCACTCCTTGAGGCTTTTTCTTATCACTTTATTGTTTTTGAAAAGCCTGTGCACTTCTTAAAATTGTTTGTAAATGAGGGTGTAATTCGATTAAGAAGCATACTTGAGCCTAATTATTAGTACCAACCAAATCCATCAGTTTAGATGTTTAAATGAAAAATAGGAATTGTGAATATGAGAAATTTAACTTGTGTTTAAAGTAGTCAATGAAGTGGAAGAATTTGAGCGTGGTAGAAGTGGAGAGTTCAAGCTCATGTTGGAGTGCTTACTTGAAGAATGAAACCATGAGCAAAATGCTTCGGAAGAACTTTTGGAGAATAGTCTCCAAAATGATTTGGCACTTGAAAGGCTACACTCACAAATGGATGCAATGATTGAAGCCTCAAGGGCTCAAAAAGCCTTGGAGGTGAGTGAAATCCAAGAAGACGAAAAGTCCTCCTTGGCAATTGAACAAAGCCAATAAGAACTCTCAAATGCTCAAGATGAGAGGATGATGCACATGATGGAGACCATTCTTGAAAATGAGGAAAAGCACCACCTTGCGCTTGAAGAATTAAAAAATGACGTGGCTAAAAATGATGAACACATCCGCACTTTGGAGGATCAAATGCAAGCATTGATGGAGATTCATCATGCATCTCAAGTTGAAAGTGTGGATAGAAGTCATGAAGACTTTAATTCTGAGGGTGAGAGTGTGTGCTACTTTGAGGAATCAAGCCTTGAACATCCGCTAACTGACTCCATGAGTGTTAATGATGCCAACGAAAATATGGAATTAGAGTCAACCGGGATAATTGAAAATTTGGTTGAAATTGACTCTATTCCGGGGGAAGATGAGGATGTCAAAATTCGGATAATTCGCAAGTAGGAAGTTTGAAGGCACAGTCCAAGCATTTCTCAACTAAGGAATTGTGTGGTGAAACGGAAGTCGAACAATACGAGTCAATGGAGTGTTGCGTGGAGGAAATATTCATGCCATACATCTTGCAATTTGAATAACAAAAGAGGTAAAATGACATTTCTCACATACGGGCCAAGAAATGCAAAATGAAGAAATTAAGGCTTGGCCCAGTCATTTTTCTACCACCCCCCACCGCCCGCGGTCATAAGCTTGATTCCAAGCTAGGTGCCCAGTTCATATCGTCAAAGTAGCGAGAAAAGCGGTAAAAGTTGATTTGCGTCGTGCCACGATGTTAAATACAGCGCTTGGTGGGAGGCAACCCATCGTTTTAAAAAAAAAAAAAAAAAACTTTTTAAGTCATTTTTGAAATTTCTTTTTTATAATAGCTTCATATATTATTTTTAACCAATCTGCCAAGTTTCATATTTTTTGGAGTGTATTTGAGCAGGTTTAGGACACCGGGGGGCCAAACGCAGTGCTAAGAAGGCACAAAAATACCACTGGGCAACACTGCCAAATTATGCGATGATCCAAGGTCCATGTGTGATCGGATACATGATATGCTATGCCAAAATGCGATCGCACACTCCCACAGAAAGATTAGAGGCAAACCCAGGTATTTTCGCACCTGCGGTCAATTAGCCGCAGGTGCGGTCACGCAGGCGCGGGTCTCTCAACCGCAGGTGCGATGATCATCGCTGGTGCGACCAAATATGCGCACCTGCGATGCTTCAGGTGCGGAAAAACAACCGCAGGCGCGGAAGTCGTCCCATTTTGAATCCTGAAATTAAACACCCCCAGGTCAGTCTAATCCCTAAATTTTCCAAACTCAAAGACAAAAGGAGGCAGCAAGTTCACTTCTCCCCTTCACACACTAAATCTTCACACACTAACCCACGAGAAATCAGGTAAATTCCTCTCCTCTTCTCTAGTTGTTGTACATAAATTATTTTCCTTCTCGGGCCATCAATGGCCATGTACATTGTGTAGAAATATTTTACCCCATCGTTTGTTTTCTTTTGTTTAATAACTTGCAACTAGAGTAGATAGGTGAGGATTGGTTGAGCATAGAGATTTAAACTAGTTGTGGAGTCGTGTAAGGAGAGATTGATAGGCATGTGCTCGCAAAGTGTTCGGGTATGGTAAAAATGGGAAATCGAGTACATTGACCATTGATTCGAGAATAAATGAAGTTAGATGACAATGGGTTTACTAATCTGGAAGTCTGGAGTACATATTAGTCTCCCAAATCAAGGTTCAATTGAAAATTTGAAGCAAAAATTCTGGGCAGTGACAATTTGGACGAAGGACCGCAGGCGCGAAAATTTGCCGCTGGTGCGACTCCGCACCTGCGAGTCCTGAGTCGCTGGTGCGCAAAAATCCGGTGTTGCGACAGATTTCTTTGCTGTTGCGATACCGCACCTGCGACCAAAAGTCCGCAGGTGCAGAAACTGGCCGAGTTGTGCAGAAACATTGTGTCTGCAGTAGGCCTTTCCCGGGCCCGTTCGGCTTGGTTCTTTGGCCAAATTGCAGTAATTTAAGATGCTCAATGTTGTCCCACTGCCTAACTATCTTCGTTTTAAATTTTTTTAGGTACTTTGATTGATCAAATGGATCTGAACCAAGGCCAAAGCTATGAAAATGAGGAGGAGATTGAAGAAAAATATGATGAATATCGGTTTATGTCTGCCACATGCCAACGCCGGTACTTTGAACAACTCCTCATGAAGAAATAGGTTCTTGAGCGAGGCATAGCTATGGACAAAGTAAATCAAAAAGCTGCCTGGATTCTATGAACGACTCCAGTCATCTGGATGGACTTGTTTCATCCCCACTCCATGCGCGGCAAATGAGACACTGGTCCGTGAATTCTACGCCAACCTCAGGCGGTCTTCCTTTAGGGATCCCGTGCTCATCATCAGAGGGAAACAAGTGCGATTCGGGTTGGAAGAAATAAATGACGCCCTGGGCATTCCACACCACCCGATGCAACCAGTGGTGGAAAGAGATCATTGTGAGAATGCAGCATGGCTGACCTCAAAACTCTACCCCGAGGGTGTTTGACCTAGATGGGCAAACAAGAGAAAAGGCTTGAAGTCCACTAACTTCACGGCCGAAGCAAAGATCTGGTTAAATATTTTGTGCAGCAGAGTCTCCCCCAGTGGGAATGTCTCGGATGTATCCTACATCAGGGCACTGATTATAGCCTGCTTGATCGACGGAGTTCCGGTGAACCCAGGTCACTACATTTTACAGGAGATGCGACAGTTTATAGCTGACAATGGGCCTGGGTTGCTCTTTCCATCATTGATCACTGAGCTCTGTCGACGGGCAGAGGTGGAATAACGCCCCGATGATCTGAGGGTACCAGCTCACAAACCTTTCTAGCCATTAAGGGTAAAGGGTGAAGGTGGAGCAATCACAAGCAAGAAACGAAAGTCAACCACTTCCACCACTGAGATAGGATCCTCCTCCCAGCATTCAGCAGGTCCATTTGGGGAGATCAACTCCCAGCTCACTCTTATCAGGGACCTTGTGTCCAAGCTCCCCACAGGACCCCCCATTTCTCAGCCACAACGTGATTATTGCACCATAGAGGAGATGCAGAGATACTTTGCAGCCCAGGCGGAGATGGGCACTTCTCACGGTAAGATGGCTGCTTATCTGAAGAAGATGAAGACCTCCTACACCAGCCTTGCAAAGGATCATGTTGATTTGGAGTGGGAATTTCAGAAGGAGAAGGCAAAGAGCAAGAAGAAAGGGAAGCTCCTAATCAAGATTTGGCGAGGAGTCAAAGCAATCTTCCAGTGGGGACAACCGAGCAGAAAACTGCCTGTTGAAGATGCTGATGACAGCGAGGAGTAATCATTCCTGTCTGATGGTGATGATGGTGGTGATGATGACGACGATGATGATGATGATGATGATGCTACCGATGGCGAGGAGGTTGACGAGAGCTCACAGCCATTCTGACCAGCCACTTCTCCTACAGTCTGCTAGTCTGATGCAAACCTCAGAAAGACCCTTAAACTTTGATCTTTTATTTTGATATTGTGCAGTGAGGTCACTGCAATATTTAACGTTGGGGGTGGCATTTGCATATTTGTTGTTTCTATACATTGTATCTATCTATGACTTGGGTGATGACATTGTTATGTACAATGTGCCCTTGTCGGGCTTTAGTGTTATTTATAGATATGATGTGCCCTTGCCGGGCTTGGTATGA
>ML293435.1:272-11563 GCA_005239495.1 Nicotiana undulata | reverse complement strand
TATTCCGCCCCTGCGGAACCGCACCTGCGATGAATCTTCCGCAGGTGCGGTAGTCGGGCATCAGATGGGGACAAAGATGTAAAATCACATTTTCAAAGGGGCAGATGTTTGGTCGCACCTGCGGTTCCGCAGGTGCGTGAATAACACCGCTGGTGCGAGTTTTGTGTGGCTGAGCCATCTTCACAGGGGAGACATTTCCTCGCAGGCGCGAAGTCGCAGGGGCGACAATTCCTCGCAGGCGCGAGGTCGCTCTTGCGTCCAAAAATCCGCAGGTGCGGAATCATTGAAGCTTCTATGCACATTTTCACCGCTTTTTGTCCATCTTTCAGTCTAATTCAACACCAACCTTCATAGCATCGTTTCCCTGAAAATTGAGCAATTATACACTAACAACGACCTCAAATTATCATTTAACAATACAAAATCTAATGAGAAAAGGCTAAAATGAGTGGTAAAATCACCACTCATCAGACTGCCATGACAAGACAGTTACATTAGTCATGCCTGAGTCGCCGAGGTTAGAGTGGAGGGGTTCTTCAGTTAGTGCCTTCAGCCGGGTCATTTCTTTCATGAAAGCTCGGCATATGGTCGAGAAAGGGTGTCTGTCTTACCTTGCTTATGTACGGGACACCACTGCCGAGTCTCCTACCATTGATTCAGTGCTTGTCGTTCGGGATATTTTGGATGTGTTTCCTTCAGATCTTCCAGGCATGCCTCCAGATCGAGATATAGATTTCTACATTGACTTGGCTCCAGATACTCAGCCTATTTCTATTCCACCCTATCGTATGGCTCATAAGAAGCTAAAGGAACTGAAGGATCAGCTTGAGGAGTTGTTGGCCAAGGGATTTATTAGGCCGAGTGTGTCGCCGTGGGGTGCTCCAGTCCTATTTTTGAAGAAAAAGGACGGGTCTATGCGGATGTGTATTGACTAACACTAGTTGAATAAAGTGACCATCAAGAACAAGTATCCTCTACCGCGCATTGATGATTTGTTTGACCCACTACAGGGTGCTCGTGTGTTTTCTAAAATTGATCTGAGGTCAGGTTACCACAAGTTGAAGATTCGGGCTTCTGATGTCTCGAAGACTGCATTTCGCACCAGATATGGCCACTATGAGTTCTTAGTGATGTCCTTTGGCTTGACTAATGCCCCAGCAGCATTTATGGACTTCATGAATAGGGTATTCAGGTCGTATATCGACTCCTTCATTATTGTTTTCATTGATGATATATTGATCTACTCACGGAGCCTGGGAGAGCACGAGCAGCATTTGAGAGTTGTGCTTCAGACCTTGCGAGAACAGAAGCTATATGCTAAGTTCTCCAAGTGTGAGTTCTGGTTAGGGTCCGTGGCATTTCTGGGGCATGTGGTTTCAGGTGAGGGTATCAAGGTTGATCCGCAGAAGATTGAGGCAGTTCAGAGTTGGCCACGTCCTACTTTAGCTTAAGAGATCAGGAGTTTTCTGGGTTTAGCAGGCTACTACCGTCGGTTCGTGGAGGGGTTTTCTTCTATTGCAGCCCCATTGACTAGATTGACGCAGAAGAATGCTCCATTTCAGTGGTCCAACGATTGTGAGGAGAGCTTTCAGAAGCTCAAGTTAGCATTGACTTCAGCACCAGTGTTATCATTGCCTTCTAAGTCTTGAGTATATACAGTGTATTGCGACGCTTCATGTGTTGGGTTGGGGTGTGTGCTGATGCAGGATGGCAGGGTTATTTCTTATGCTTCGCGCCACCTGAAGGTTCATGAAAAGAATTACCCTGTGCACGATTTGGAGTTGGCGGCGATTGTTCATGCTCTGAAGATATGGCGGCATTATCTATATGGTGTATCTTGTGAGGTCTATACTGACCACCGCAGCCTGCAGTACCTGCTTAAGCAGAGGGACCTTAATTCGAGGCAGCGAAGGTTGCTTGAGTTATTAAAGGACTACGATCTCACTATTCTGTATAATCCGGGCAAGGCAAATGTAGTGGCGGATGCTTTGAGCAGGCGGGCAACTAGTATAGGTAGTTTTGCCTACATTGCAGCTAAGTAGAGACCTTTAGCCTTGGAACTTCAGTCCTTGGCCAATCGCCTGGTGAGATTGGATCTTTCTGAGCCTCGTCGAGTTCTAGCTCATGTGATTGCTCAGTATTCATTATTGGGAGAGATTAAGGCTCGACAGTTTAATGATCCACGTCTAGCAGAGCTACGGGATACGGTGGTCCAGGGCAGGCCCAAGGAGATTACTTTAAGCGAGGATAATGTTCTGCGACTCCAAGGCTGATTGTGTGTTCCAGATACTGATGACCCGAGGGAGAGGATTCTAGCAGAGGCACACAGTTCTCGGTATTCTATCCACCCAGGAGCTACGAGGATGTACCATGATTTGAAGCAGCACTGCTGGTGGAGGCGGGTGAAGAAGGACACTGTTCAGTATGTGGCCATGTGTCTTAATTGTCAACAAGTTAAGTACAAGCATCAGCGGCCAGGTAGCTTACTTTAGCAGATGCCCATTCCTCAGTGGAAATGGGAGCGAATCACTATGGACTTCGTGGTTGGGTTGCCTCGGACTTTGCGGAAGGTTGACGCGGTTTGGGTCATTGTGGATAGATTGACCAAATCGGCACATTTCATTCCTGTGGCTACTACTTATACTATAGAGAGGCTAGCTCAGATTTACCTTCGGGAGATAGTCCAGTTGCATGGTGTGCCGGTGTCTATTATTTCAGATCGGGGTCCTCAGTTCACTTCGCATTTCTGGAGAGCTTTGCACAGCGAGATGGGTACTCAGATAGACCTCAGTTTAGCATTTCACCCTCAGACTGATGGCTAGTCAGAGCGTACAGTTCAGATTCTGGAAGATATGCTCAAGGCATGTGTGATTGATTTCGGGGGTCAGTGGGATCAGTTCTTGCCCTTAGCGGAGTTTGCATACAATAATAGTTATCAGTCCAGCATCGAGATGGCTCCATTCGAGGCTTTATACGGTCGGCGATGTCGTTCTCCAATTGGGTGGTTTGAGCCTGGCGAGGCCAATATATATGGTACAGATCTGGTGAGAGATGCCTTGGAAAAGGTGAAGATTATTCAGGAAATGCTCCATACAGCCCAGTCTAGGCAGAAGAGCTACGCAGATCAGCGGGCACGTGATGTAGCATTCATGGAGGGAGATAAGGTTATGTTGAAGGTTTCGCCGATGAAGGGCATTATGAGATTTGGGAATAAAGGAAATATGAGCCCCAGGTTTATAGGTCCTTTCGAGGTGCTGAAGCGGGTTGGAGAGGTTGTTTATGAGCTTGCTTTGCCTCCAGCCTTATCAGGAGTTCACCCGGTATTTCACGTATCTATGCTTCGGAGGTATCACGCCGACTTCTCGCACATGGTTGATTACAACACTATCTAGTTAGATGGGAAGTTGGGCTACGAGGAGGTGCCAGTTGCCATTATTGATAGGCAGGACCGCCAGTTGAGGTCTAAGACAGTTTCTGCGGTTAAGGTGCAGTAGAGGGGCCAACCAGTTGAGGAGGCAACTTGGGAGTCCGAGCAGGACATGCGGAGTAGATATCCACAGCTATTCAGCACTCCAGGTACGATCCTAGTCCCGTTCGAGGACGAACGTTTGTTTAAGAGGGGGAGATTGTAACGACCCAGCCGGTCGTTTTGCGTATTAGGGTCCCGTTTCCTTAAATGAAACCTTCCATAGCGGCTATTCGTGCTTTATGACTCGCGGGAGCGGGTGGTTTGGGATTTGGGAATGAATTGGATGGTTTAGGAACACTTGGTTCCTTAAGGTTGGCCTATTTGGAAAAGTTTGACTTCGGTCAACATTTTGAGCAAACGACCTCGGAATTGAGTTCTGGCAGCTCCAGTAGCTCCGTATGATGATTTTCGACTTGGGCGTATGTACGACTCGGGTTTCTGATGACTCAGGAGCATTTTGACGCCCGAAATGGAAATTAGGATTTCCTTAAGTTTAGAAATTAGCCTGTAACGGGACTTCATGCTATCGGGGGGAATGGAATTTCGGGACCGAAAATAGTTTCGTATAGTCATTTATGACTTGTCTTCAAATTTTGGGGTCATTGCGAGTAGTATAGACCTGTTCGGCGCAATGTAAGGAATTCTAGAATTTCAAAGTTCTTAAGTTTGATTAATTTGGTTTTGGGGTTGAATTTTGAGTTCTGTTGTTGTTTTTCATGTTCCAGAAGTTCGAGCGAGTCCGTATCATGAATACAGACTTGCCGGTGCTTTTAGACGGGGTTCTGGGGGGGCTCAGGGGTGTTTTAGAACCCCGGGAGCTAAGTTAGAAAAATCAAAAAAAATTCTGTCTCGTTTCCTTCTCTGCTATCGCAGAAGCAGGGATGCAATCGCAGAGAAGTAATTATGCTGGGCCATCCAATGTTCTCTTCCCAACTCTCTACGAACGCAGACTCACCCCTGCGATCGCACAATTCACCTACCTACCCCCCCTACTGCATGTTCCTCTCTGCGGTCGCAGACCTCACTCCTGCGATCGCATAAGCCTACCTCCCTACCCTCTGCGATCGCAAGGCCCATCTATGCGATCACATAGTGCTTCCTGGGGGCCAGGGTCATTTGTTCTTCGCGATCGCAGGCCTGATGCCGCGATCGCAGTGAAGGTTTTCCTGGACAGTATTTAAATGCTCAATTACGGGTTGTCTTCCTCATTAGTCATCTTTTACCTCCATTAGAGAGCACCCAAGGTTGAAGAACACCTCCCACAACAACTCACTGAAGAGGTAAGCAATTCTCTCCTAGTTCTCACAATTATGCATGGAATTTAACGGGTTAATTCCTAAAAGAAACAAAAATCATAAAATTTGATAGGAATTTCTAGGGCTTTGATAATGAGCGAATTATCCCTTTTTAGCCATGAATTCCTAAATAAATTAGGTAATTACGATCCTTAGGCTTCGGGTAATTCATTCCTTCGAGAATTTTCAAAATCCGAACGCGTGGGCCCGGGGTCGAAAATACAAAAACCTTCAAGAATACTATATTTTGGAATTTCTTGTTAATTCTTATTACTGGAGCATGAATTGACTCAATTATGCTATGTTTGGCTAGTTGCGAGCCGTCAAGAGTAGTTTCGGAATTTCGGGCGCATCTTTTGACCCGGTCCTTGGTCCGAGGAGTGCTTTTATCGTGGTGAGTCTCCTTTCTAACCTCGTAAGAGGGAAATTATCCCTCTAGGTAACCTTGTTTGCTATGTGATCTTGTTTGGGGACTACGTACGCAACGAGTGACGAAAGTCCATACGTAGTGGCTATTACTGTTTCGTCCGGGTAGTTAGGACACAACATGCTCATTGTTTTCCCCTGTTGTAGCATAGATATGACTTATTTACTTGTGTGATTGGTATTGTTGTCTTTGAACGTTGTGATACTTGGCTTGATTATATTATGGGATCGGGCCTTACGCCACGACAGAGTGATGATTGATTATATTATGGGATCGGGCCGTACGCCACGGCAGAGTGATGATTGATTAAATTATCGGATCGAGTCATACGCCACGGCAGAGTGATGATTGATTATATTATGGGATTGGGCTGTACGCCACGGCAAGATTGAGACTACCAGGGCGGATCGGGTCGTACGCCACGGCAAGATTGAGACTACCAGGCTAGGATCGGGTCATACGCCACGACGAGATTGATACTACCAGGGTGGGATCGAGTCGTACGCTGCGGGGATATTGAGACTACCAGCGTGGGATCGGGTCGTACGCCACGGCGAGATTGAGACTACCAGGGTGGGATCGGGCCGTACGCCACGACGAGATTGAGTACCATATGGGAGCGGGCCGTACGCCACGGCGGATACCAAACTTGTTTGATTTAAGATTGTTATTTGATGTCGGATATTGATGTACTTGATTATTTGTTTTACTTGCCTAAAGTTTTCTTCACATCCTCCTTACTTTACGACTGTTGGAACTTAGTGAGTATAGAGTCGACCTCTCATCACTACTTCTTAGAGATTAGACAGGATACTCACTGGGTACATATTTATATATATGTACTCATGCTGCACTTTCTTTCTTTCCTTTTTTGTACTTGACTGTACAGGTCCGGAGGCTGGTCCATCTGATTTTCAGACCGGTGCCAGATTTTGATAGCGTGGTCATACTTCACGGTGAGCTACTTTCCTGGCGACTTCCTAGCAGCACCCTGGAGTTTCTTTTGTTATACTCTCTGTCTAGTTCATTCAGACTGAGACCTTGTATATGTTGTAGTCATTGTATATTCAGTAGTTGCCCGTGACACTCGTGACACTAGTTCCTGGCACACACGCGGTATATATTTTTGGGGTTTTGGGATGTATATGTACGTGTATGTTTTATTTCGGCCTTGTATCTACTATGACTTTACCTTCACTCAAGGCTAGTATCATGTTAGTTGTTATAAACTGGTAACCATTGACTTGTTTGATCGAATAAGAAGGGTATCACTTAGTGAAAGTTATATCGGCTTGCCTAACCCTGCTGTTGGGCGCCATCGCGACCTGAATTAGGATTTGGGTCGTGACACTACCCCCAATTTTATTTCCCCGATTCCCATTATCTCTCAACCGGTCTCTCTATATCCCTCTCTCTATCTTTGGTTCTCTTTAGAACCTTTTCATCTCCCCTCCTCTCAGATGGACCCTGTCCACCTTCTCCGGCCACCTCCCTCGCCTAAAGCCATGGCCTCTCATCATCTCCTAGCCTCTGCTTCACCCCACGCCGGGTTGACACTACCCTGAGGTCCTCAGGTGAATCTGGAGCGGTTCGACTCCCTCTATGGCCTTTCATGCCATTTTCCGGCCATCTCCGGCCGTTCGAGTAAGATCTATGACTTTTGGACTAAAACCAGTAATGTTTTGAGGTTTTCTTATCCTTTCCGGGTTCTCTTTGAAACCCTAGCTCTTACAAACTTTCTGATTCTTTTAGATCTATGATAGATTTGTGTAAGTTTTGAGTTATTTCGTCGTTTTTCTCAAAGATTCTCTGATTTTCTCTAAAATGGCTCTTCCTTTTCCGACTAGGGTTTCATGACCCCTTTTCAAACGATTTTTATGACTTTTCAGTATTATCCTAAGGTCTCTACTTTGTTTTAACGATTTATTTAAGTTTCTCTACCTTATCTGAGTTGTTGTGTTGAAATCCCTAATTTCTAATCCTAAACCCTAAGTTCCTAATTTGTCTTTGATAATATGTTTGCATATGTGTTTGCGCTTCATGTGCTTTATGATTCACTGATATTTTACCCTATGTTATTCATCTATGTCTTTGATTTTTCTTGCTTTCCCATTTATCTCACTGTTCACTCTGTAATTCATATGAATCCCTAGTTTCGTATGATTTCACTACTATGGTTTCTGACTTCTTGCCTGTTATTTATTTGATTCATTTTAATCTCCTTTAATTGATGTTATTCCTATTCGAATCCCTGATTCTCTGCAATTTTACTTTGTTAGGAATCCTGATTTATTATTTGAATCCCCGATTCCTTGTGATTTGAAAACCTTACTGATTTCCTATGGGATATTCTTACTAATTTCCAACCTTTAGCTTATTTCTTACCTTGATACATGGTTAATTTACTGTTAATTGATCCTTATTTACTTAATTAGAATCTGATGAACCTAGCCTCAATTGCATTCTTGTATTGGGTTGAAACTGTTTCCTTATATGTTATATGCATGGGAACTTTCCTTATTTATTATTTGCCTACTGACCGTTTGAATTGAGCACCTTCAATTAAGGGATACCTATGCTGATTTTACACTGTTTGAATATTCCTTTAAGCTATATATGGTCCATTTTCCTTATTTGTTACTAACCGTTTGAATAACTCCCTTAATTATGGGAACACTTGAGCTGATTTCACTCTGTTTGATACTAAGTTCCATAATTGTTGGTTGATTCTGGTTTTACCTTACTTTTCACTCAACTTTCAAAACTATATATATGCATACTCTTCTCTCATTAAACACAAGAACTAATTTGGGTTCAATATCTCTCTCTCACAACTAAAACTTGTTGTTCTATATTCTCTCTTCTGTGCTATTTGCTACTACTCTGAGTTAGTCGGCTGCAAGCCAAGGTTAACTATTGTGCCTCTCCTATTTTCATGCTTTGTGTTACTGCTTTCTTCAGTTCACTGTTATGTTCTAATTAGAATTCCAGTCCTCAAACCAACATGTTTCTATTACTATTTTAATTTATTGTGTTCCTGATATGTTTTCTATCTACTGTTCTACTATCCAACATGTAATTAGAATCTCTGTTGCATCTAGAATGTCAAGTTGTCTTATTCCTATGTGAACCTTCATGTCTATGTTTGTACATTGGTTCGCTTAGGTCATCCTTTATTGCCTTAAGTTGTCTGACACTATGCTTAGTATGATCTTGTACTATGCTATACCCAATTCCCTGAACCCCCTTAGGAGATTCTAACTGTGTACTGCCTGCTACATGCCTACCTTCACATGCTCTGTACTTTCCCCTCAAATCCCATTACCCCTGTTTGTGGTTGTTGAACTATTCTTGGTCCTTTGTGTGATGTTGACTTTGCTTTGGGATCCTTGAGCTCCCTCTAAACTTTGAAACAATAAGGCTGGCCATTCCACACTGCACTTACACTATCTTGGCTATGAAATCTGGGTGTGAGCACTGCCCGGGATCCCTTGAGGTCCTTAGGGAACTCTAACACACCCGGATTATGAGAAAGGTTGTGAAACAACACCTGGCATTGAGAACATGGAGATATAGGCCTATTCTGTAGGCTCCCTATAGTTAACTTCTTATTTTCCTTATTTCAATTATGTAATTCATACCCATTGGTCATTAATAAATAATTGTAAACAACTCTAGGGTTGGATAGTGAAAAGGGGTGGGTAATATGCATGTTGTAGTGTAATCGAGGGTAGAAATCATGCTTCCTAGGTTTATTTTCTCTATGCGCAATAGCAGCCATGTTTAGGTACAACATGCCAAGCATGCCAAGCATGCCATGCATTAGATATCATGCTACATAGAATCCATATGCATATACTGTTTTCAGCATCTCATCATCACTTAGAGATCCTGTCTATAGGATAAATAACAACAACAAAATAAATTGTTATTATGTAACTCTGCCTTTATTAATATGTTCTGGAACTCATTTAGAAATCTTGTCCTAGAATAAATAACGTTAACAAAAACTGCAATCATGACTCATCATGCTACAACCATGCCTACGTGCTTAGAAATCCTGTTTTAGGTAAACAACATTAAAAACTATCATCTATGCATAATGTTGTGATTCTATGTGCATTTTGTAACGACCCGAACGGTTGTTTTGCGTATTAAGACCCCGTTCCCCTAGATGAAACTTCCCATAGAGGCTTCTCGTGATTTATGACTTGCGGGGATGGGTGGTTCGGGATTTGGAAGTGTTTAGAGTGCTATAGGAACACTTGGTTCCTTAAGGTTGGCCTTTCTGGCCAAGTTTGACTTCGGTTCGGATCTCGATAACATAAAATCACGTTCCAACCCAAATTTCAAACTTAAATCGTGGTGTGAGTAAGAGGCCTAAAGGGGGGAATGTTCTAGCCTTTTGATATATTCGCCGAATAACTCCCTAGATGGCAAAGACAATATTAAATTATTCGTAAGAGTTATTGCTTAAGAAATGGATAATTGCATTAGTCAACATTCGAGGATGAATGTTCCAAAGGGGGGATNCCGAACAACTCCCTAGATGGCAAAGACAATATTAAATTATTCGTAAGAGTTATTGCTTAAGAAATGGAAAAGTGCATTAGTCAACATTCGAGGACGAATGTTCCAAAGGGGGGAATGATGTTACACCCCATGTTTTCGTACGTGAGAGTACATCGTAAGTCAATTGAGTGAGCTCAAAAATAAGATTATATTTGATGGAATATAAAGTAAGTTAATAATGTTACCTTGGAGGTTACAAATATTTAATATCTTGAATAACGAGTGCCAACAGGATTGGAAAGCTTAGAAGCTAAACCAATTGAAGAAAATAAGATTCGTCGAAAGTCGACGAGTTTGAAATGTTACAACATGTACTTTAGGGTGAGACTATGGTTCATTACATGATAAGGAGTTTATGCTATGAGTTATGTTTGTCATATGATATTCGTGTGCTACGTTTTGAAGTAAAACAAGTTGTGGAACAAAAGTTGGCAAAGGTCTTCACAAGTTACATTCATAATGTGTTGAATATTAGGTCAAATGTAACTGCTATTTTCTACCAATATACGTCGAATAAGGGGATGATTTACCTACCAAATTGAAGATCTATGAGTCTAGATTCCAACGCATTAAACCGTTCGTCTATACGAAGTCGGAGTAGAGAGATATTCGTGTTTTAGCGAGACTGCGCCAAGTAGCTCTCTATGGGACCCACATAGGCGGTTTAGATATGTTGATATACATAAGACGCCTCAACCCCCGTTTTAACTCGTTTAGTTTCAGTATATTCAGACCCTATACACCTTAAAACACTCTCTCAAGGTTCTCTCATGATCCAAGACCCAAACAAAGGGCAAACAACACAAATCAAGTGTCGGGAATCCCGTCGCGCTAGTAAGTTTCTTGTTCTTCTTGTTGTTGCTGATTTTTGGGTGGTTCCAGCTCGTGTGGGATGTTGTTTTAAGTGGTTTATGTTCTGTAAAATACGCTTTTATTGTTTTAATATCAACCCTAGGTTATTTAAAGTTTTGCAAATGGATTACACCATATTTCAACATCAAAAGTTAGTTCTAGTGAAGAATAACACCTCTTTGAGGTTGTGTTGTCATCGAGGATAGTTGTGGGCTGTGTTTTTCTGAAAGTTAAAGTTTTTGATACTGGTTAAGATGAGTATAACAGCCTACTAATTTTTATTAAGTTTGCTCGTATGTTGGTTAAGTTGTTAGGATAATAAACTACACGATAATACTAGGATGAGCTTAAGTCACTTCTATGGTGCTGTTTTTCCATTGAGGGTTATTGTAAGCTAAATATAACTTGGATTCCAACTTGAAGCTCCTTTAGGAGGTGTGTTTATTGTGTTCTTGCAGGTGCTTAAGGTTGTATTGATTTATTTTAAGTTAAATGGTTGGACTAGACATGAACTAGTGAATAAAGTTGCCAATTGAAGAAAGCTGGAGTTGTGGATTGTTTCCTTTGATATAAATATACGGTATAAGGATGAAATCATTGATGAATTACTTCATTATCATATTAATGATGTTTTTAAGTTAATGTATGAATTCTATAAGGTTTGATATGGGTTATA
>ML293433.1:0-20114 GCA_005239495.1 Nicotiana undulata | reverse complement strand
AAACAACCAATCCCTCCCCCCCCCCCTCATTCTCTCATTGCGCCGTCATCATCTCCCCTAATCTCTCCATTATCTCTCAACCCAACCTAAACCCTAATCGTCGTCACCGGCAAGAAGCTCTTGTCAATGGAGTTTCCGTGCATTCTCCGACCTTTACCAAGCTTCTACACCTCCTGGCTGTTTGATTACATGGATCCTTAGAAGAATCTCATGGAGGGTGTTTTCCCTTGAAAATCTTTTGTTTTAGTTAACTGCTTCGACTTTATTCACTCTTTCTGAAATTAGGGTTCGCCCTAAGTGTTTTTCAAAAGGTTCTTTCTAATTTTTTAGTGTCTAGACTAACTGTTTCTTCATTATCTTGACCGATTCTGGTGTATATGCATAAACTCTAGTTGTTTCTGTCTGTTGCACTGGTTTTCTTCAATTTACTCTCTGTTATTTATTTATTTCTGTCAGCCCAATGTACTGACTAAATTCTATTTAGGGATTTGAACAATTTTCCCTGTTAAAATCAGTATTCTTTGGGATTTTTACTTGATTGATTTCTATTAGGGATTCGAATGATTGTCTTGTTAAAATCAGTATTTGCTGGGATTTTTACTTGTTTCCTTATTTGTGACCTTGACTAATTATACTTGCCTTAATTAGTTATCAGTATAATTTGAGGATTTGACTGACTCCTTATATGGTATGATATTGATTTTTTACCTTAGTTGAACTCCAGTTCTGATCGTTAACTGACTCTCCCCAATTAGAGGGGTCTTTTTAGGATCTCTCTATTGGAATTGATTTCATAATTGGCTGATCGATTTTAATTGATTGAGTTGTGGTTTCCTTTACCTTATTTCTTTTGATCCCTAAGTTCTATATATACACACTCTCATTCTTATACTTAGACGAACAACAGTTCAAACACACACACAAAAAAAAATTTACTCTCATATGTCTGCTACTTGTGTTCATTACATGTCTAGCCGGCTGAAAGACAAGGCTAGACTGTTAAATCCTGCCTACTTTACCTTCTTTTTCCTTCCTTAACTCGTATGTTTCTACTCTTAATGCCGTTCATTCTATTATGAAGTCCAAATCTATGTGTTCTTTGTTGCTCTATTTCCTTTAAGACCATGTCTCTAGTCTAATTACTTATGTACTTAATTTTGTATTCCTTCCTGCTTATTGCTTTGACCAACATGTTTAAGTTTCACCCTATCTTGTTTACTTCTTTGATCAACATGTTTACTTCAGTATGAGTATTTCAATCCTTCATGTTTACTGCCTTCAACCAATATGTTTACTTTATGTTTAGGACTCTAGTCTTTCCTGCCTTGCAATTCCAACTAATATTGCTATTTGTGTAATTTATTTGGTGCCTTCCTTGGTCTCAACTAACATAATCACTTATGTACCACTGCTTTTAATCAGCATGCTTGCTGCTGTGTTTAAATTTTGCGTCTTCTTCTCTCTTGCCCTAAGTTAGTATGCTTACCTTATCATTAAGTATGGCTGTTAGACTCAAGTAATTCAATATGTCCTGGTGAATGTTATGAATGCTAATCTATCCCTACCTTCTCTATGTCCGTATTAACTAGCATGCTTCCCTACATTTTTCCTATGTGCTCCTGATTCAGGCTTCCTGTGTTCCCAACCTCCTGCCCCCTTTTGTGCAATTGTCTGTTCTCAGCATGCCATATGCTCACCTAGAATTAATTAACAAACTGAGTTGAATCTGGGTAATATGAAGCTTTGTGACTGTGTTTCTACTTGCTGTTGTTTGCTGAACCTTTTTTAGAATGTTTCCAAACTGCTTTTTACTCCTAATATGTTTTCACCTCTAAACTATTTTCACTCCTAAAAGTTTTACTTCTAAACTACTCTCACTTCTGAGCTATTTTACTCTTGGAATGCTTTCTTAAAACTGCTTCCACTATTTCAAGCACTCCTACTCCTACTCTTAGAATACTCAGGACTCTGCCCCTCCAGTGTGTGTACTGCCTAGGAATCCATGAGATTCCTCCGAACTCTGGCACACTAGGGCTGGCCCTTCCACACTACACAAAAACAACTTCTCTTTAAAAGGAGCTTGGTGTGAGCATTTCCCGGGGTCCCTGGGGCGCTCGGGAACTTTGACACACCAGGATACCCTCTCTTGGACACTATGAGATATGGTACGTTGGACTGTTTGAAGCCCTGATTTTTCCAGGTTTACTTTGGGCCTATTCAGGCTCCCTATAGCATAACATTATTCATTTTGTAATTCATTTATTGTATGGTCTGTAATATATAATTCTTGTAAATAGATATGGGGGATATTAGTAAAAGAGAGGGATTTTTATATATTTTTGTGGGAAAATCGGGTAGAAATCATGCTCTTAGGACTATGATGCTTGTCTACTTTCATTATAAATCATGCTCTTAGGATTGTTTGGCATACTAGAAAACATGTTTGTAGGTGCATTATATCATTCGTTCTAAAACTTCTGCTTTCTAAATTTCTGCATACATCATGTCTATTTAGAAATCCTGTTATTAGGTTGCTATCAACTCTGTCTAATAATCACCATCATTCTTTTATGTGCATTAGAAACCATGCTAAGGACTTTTACTGCATTCGCCTAAATACCTTGCCTATATCGTATAAAATCAGTAGCAACCATGTCCATAAGAATAAGTTTAAAAGCGGTCCGACACCTAGATATTATGTTATAGAGATAAATGCGTATAAAAAATTAGTTCTGCAATGTTCAGCACCTAGACATCATGCTCTTAGGATGCATTGAACCAAACTGCTTGTTTTAAATCGTCTATTAGTTTATTAAGACTCTGATTTCAATTAGATATCATGTTGTAGGACATCTCAGATCCACGCATAGGTAATCCTGTAGGACAATTAAAATATTGCAAATCGTAAAACTATTTTGTGAACTGCCCAGATTCAATAGGTCCTAAAATCAGTAGGCAAACTGATTAGGTCTCCATTGCTTTGCTTTAACAAATCCATCATATGTTCTGTTTTCATGTTCACCTAGAATCTTGCTATAGGAGTTTTTTTTTATATAAAAAAGAGTGTTTAAAATGTTGTTGTTTGAGACGTGCAATTGCTTGCTTATTTGTGGAGGTAAATGTGAACCCCCTTAATTGTTCCTTTACCTGACAGTCCTACGTGTTTTAATTGTCTCTTAGATTTTCTCCTTTTAAGCACCTTAGGAAAGTTTAGAACTACTTTAATTAGAGGTCATAAACACCTCCAGGGCCATAAGTAAGGGACCTGTAATACACGCATAGTGTACGTTTAATTAGAATCGCTTCCATAACCACTAAGGGGAGGGTAATTGGGTAGTAAAGGATATGATGACTTGTGCGCTAATGCCACGTGTAACCCCTCTAATTGAGGAAGGTTTACCGGGTATTGCATAGATGTGATCCTATAGGCTAATAAACCTAGGAACTCCCTTGTCTTTTTTTTAATAATCTATATGTGCTTAAAATGCTTTATTTGCTTAATTACTAATTCACAAAATGAGTTTCGCCGAAACCCACCGCTGTTGACCTCGAGGGGTGCATAACACCTTCCCCTCAAGGTAATTTCAAGCCCTTACCCAATCTCTGGTAACGCAAATTGGTTTATATGAGTTATTTGCAATAGGTGCCCTAACGCACCTTAAATCCGTTAGGTAGCGACTCTTCAATTTCTAAACCCCTTTTCCAAAAGGAAATGAGTTTTCCCAAAGAATGTCGAAACCCTGACCCCGCTGAAAAGAGAAACAAAAAAGGGGGCGCGACAACATGGAGACTCTGTTGGGGATTTTAGGCTTTTACCATAATAAATTTGCTTTGTGAATTAGTATAAACATGCTTTACTTTGTTGATACATGTGCACCCTTTCCCTTTCCCTTTATGTGAACTTAACTGTTTTTTAAGCATTTACTTCCTTACTCGAAACTGATTTGTTTCTTTGTTTTCCTTCTTAATGTCTTTCAATTATAAATACTGTATTTTTTGCTTTTCTAACGTGCAAATACGTGACAACATGCTATTTACAGCCACATAAATCATGCTCAACATCATATTCCTTTCGTGCGTAATCAATCCTATAGCAACGCTTGATGAGTGGTTGCACTCTTCCAATATATCACATTTTAAATTTAGAAAGGCTTATTTGCGGTAAAACTAGTCGATCAGTGGTGCAGTCGACGGTTCCGTGTCTTTCCCCCTCAAGTTATCTGCTTGATGGTACCAGTCTAGACCCCTATAATAACCTTACTCTTATTATAATTGTGCATGAATCATGGTCAAACCTAGCTGGGTTACTATGTTTTCCACATAATAATCCTTTAAGACAAGTCTTATCCAAAGTTCATCGGGGTTTCCATAATCTTAACGAACGCAACAACATTTTGTGCATTAATTTGGAGCACTAAATGCCAAGATGCTAATCATGAATGTATAAATAGCTGAATCAGGTGGGGGAAAAGGTCCTAACCTTCTTTGTTTTGCAGAAAATGAGGCACGAGGTCCCCAGATTCGGCATGGTCAACAACATACCACCACTGCTACTAGATTGCTGGGAAGATCTTCCCTTGAGTGATAAGAAACATGTGAAGAAATCCTAGGAAACTTGCCATCCCTACTGGACATTTAGCCTAATAACATGATAATTGAAGCTGGAACTTTATTCTGGACGGTGAGAGGGCCGTGTTTCGTTTTTGAGACATAGAAATGACCCCACTCCTAGAAGAAATAGGAGGATTCGCTGGACTGCCTTGGGACAACCCTGGGCTGTTGGTACCGGAAAATCGCACCGGTAAGGGGTTTCTAAAGATGATGGGTTTAAATAAGAACGATGACTTGGAATGCTCGAAGAAGTCTTATATACCTTTCGACTATTTTTACGAGATATATGATCATAGCAAGTCTTACCGTATGTTCCATGATGCGTTTTCCATCACTTCTCTGGGGTCACATCCATCGTAGAGCTTTTGTGTTCACTGTATGCTTCTTGGGTCTGATAGTGTTCCCAATGAAAAGGAAAATAATCCACTCTAGACTGGCTATGGTCACCAAGACCATAATGGAGGGAATCGAGGGACATACATACACCATAATCCCTATTATCATAGCTGACATCTACCGGGCTTTGGATCGCTGCCAGAAAGGGTTCAAGCATTTCGAAGGTTGCAATTTGCTGCTACAATTGTGGTTATTGGAGCATCTCCAAAAGGGTCAATATCTACTGAAGTTTCCACGAAGGGCATGGAATGGTCATATTGCCTTCCATCACCCTAAGCGGATGACTTATATTCCAGACTGGTTTGCTCAACCGAAAAATTCTAAGAAATGGGTAGAGTTCTTCGACAATTTGACTGAAGAGCAAGTCCAGTGGATGTTTGAATGGTTCCCTACTGACGAGTTCATCATCAGGTCTAGGGACGCTCCTCACTTAGTATTAATTAGGTTAAGGGGAATACACCCCTATGTTCTCATCAGGGTTGTGAGGCAAGCAGGCAGGAAACAGGTCGTACCATGGGTTGCAAAGATGAGTCATTTCCGAGTGGATTTTCAGGATGACGACATCCCTTCCAGGTGCCAGGATCAGCATATGTGGCACTGCAAGATCATTGTGGAGAAGAATACTATTGAGCCAGACAGGTATCATGCATGGTGTGCACCCTTTTACCCGGCATGGTTGGAAGATAGCCTAGATAGGTCGTAGATGAGGATGTTGAGACCCAAGTCAAATACAACACATTGCGCAAAAGGATTCATAACTCCGAAGCGGAACATCAGGAGATACACGAGGCAAACATGAGACTGATCAGTGAATGGAAGGAAATCGCTATCACCTCCAAAAGAAGGTTAGAATATCCAGAGCAAGGTTTTATGGAGCTGGAGGGAAAGATAATAAAGAGGATCGACGACTGCCAAAATGCTGAAGGAGGCGAGGGAGGACATCTAGATCTAGGAGAACCAAGCCTGGGGACGGTCCTTCTGGGACCAAGTAGATTAGATTTATTTGATTTTCTAAATGTAATAAGGCCAAGTGACAAGAGTGACTTATCTTTATTATCTTAGTGTCATTTTGGGATTCATCTATTTTTTATATTAATGAAATGAGGCATTTATTGGCATCTAAGTTCTCCAAATCAACTTATCGCTAGGCCTACCTCGGGCACAACGAGGCTCCCAAATGAGGACGTGAATATGTATTTAAATAATGCAAATACATTTCAAAACTCTTATTGACTTGGCTACCTTTTATGTATGTCTTTCTTTTTTTTGATTATTCCCAATCCCCAAAGGTTGGTTCCTGCATACTGGCATCATCAACTTATCACACAAGATCTAGGGGCCCTCCACCTTCTCCTCCTCCTAGTCCACCAAAAGGCAATAAAAAAGCAAAGGTGGATGATTTGAACGGCACCAGAAAAGAAAACAATGCATATGTTGAACATGCATAAGCTTCTGATGGTTGGGGTACTCAGGCCCCAAATGATGCAGTTTCACGGCTTGAACAGAGAATACTGGAACTCCAGGGTGAGATCGAGCAGGTTCGGAATTTAGCAAACATAGCCTTCGTACTCAGTGTCCTAGACATCAACCATCCAAACGCCCAAAACCCCGCACCACCTCAAAACACACCCAAAAAGCGCCCACAAAATCCTCCTGCACCTCACCATTATACGACCCCACCAAAAAACCAAACTATCCCTCCACAATATCAGCAAAACACCTACCTTACACCACAAAATACTCCACCAATCATTATTGAACCCCAGAACTCCAACAATGATCACCATTACACCCAAACTCCCGGTCACAAAAATAATCATATATATGTGGAGACCTTACCTCACTACACTCAACCCATATCCTATGCACCAGAATTTGTTGAGAAGGACATGCTCATTAAGAACCTGGCTAAGGAGCTCAAGAAGTTGACAAGTCGGTTTCAAGGCGTCGAAGTAGGCGAAGGGATAAAAGGTCTGAACTATGAAGACATATGCATACAACCAGATGTAGAACTGCCAGAGGGTTACAAACCTCCCAAATTCGAAATGTTTGATGGAACAGTTGATCCCAAGGTACATCTAAGGACTTATTCTGACAAGCTTGTAGGGGTCGAAAAGGATGAAAGGATCCGAATGAAGCTTTTCATGAGGAGTCTTACAGGAGATGCTTTGTCCTAGTACATCAACCAAGATCCTAATAAATAGGCCAATTAGGTGAGTATGGTGTCTGATTTCATGGACAGATTCAGGTCTAATACAGAGAACGCGCTAGATGTCTTCTACATTCAGAACTTAAAGAAGAAGTCCACTAAGACCTTCCGCGAGTATGCTACTCGTTGGAGGTCAGAAGTAGCCAAAGTCAGGCCAATCTTGGACGAGGAACAGATGAACAAGTTCTTCGTCAGAGCACAGGATCCGCAGTACTTTGAAATATTGATGGTTATTGAAAACCATAAGTTATACGATATCATCAAACTCGGAGAAAGTATCGAAGAGGGCATTAAAAGCAGGATGGTAACAAACTTTGAGACATTGCAGGCCACGAATAAAGCATTGCAGTCGGGGGGTATATCGAAGAAGAAGGATACGTTAACAGTGATGGTCTCCCAAGGACCCAAAACTCCACTTGTATATCAAACCTCCCCACTACATACCAAGCACCTCCACCCACATATCAATATCAACCCTTACCTCCCAAATATTCCCAACCAGCCACTGCTTATCACACCTATAATTCCCAACCATCTCATTTTCAGTCACCTCCAACTCGTCCGAACTACCCAAGACCTCGACCCAACTTTGACCGCAGACCACCCAAACAATACTACCAGTGCTACCCATCGACCAACTGTATGAAAGGTTGAAGGCTGCTGGCTACATCACTGCTATCCCTGCTGTGGCCATGAAGAACTCATCCCAATGGGTCAACCCAAATAAAATAATTCCGACATGAAGGGGTACACCATTGACGAGTGTCGAACACTGAAGGATAAGATCCAGACCTTGATTGATAATAATGTCATCCAGGCAAAGGAAGGTACACCCAACGTCCGCAACAACCCCCTCCCAGATCATAGGGGTGAAGGTATCAATGTGATAGAGACCGATGAGGAATGGGATCCCGAGGGATTAATTGGACTTATCAAATAGGGTGACGATCCCAAGAAACCCGCAATCACACTCAATCCTATTATAATGCAGATACAACTACCAGTGGAGGTTAAGGTAACTGCATCAGTTCCATTTGAAGTTGAGGTATCACCACCCGTAGCTACATCTGTTCCATTCGAGCTTGAAGTAGCCACACCGTTCATGGTGACTATGTCAACCACACCGTTTTTCGATACCAAGGCCGTACTCTAGGATTATGTGGTCGAAGCTAGAAGAAAAGGAAAGACCAAAATAGAAGAATCCGATGATGCGCAAGGGAATACCAGAACTGGAAGAGTCTATACACCAAATCATTTGGGAGAATCCAGTAAGCAGTCCTCTAATAGATCGCTCGTTATTGAAACAGGCCTGGATGACCTCTGAAGGAAAGTGCAAGCGAGGGAGTATTCGATAATCGATCATCTGAACAAGACTCCTGGTCCAATATCTATCCTATCACTGCTACAAAATTCAGAAGCACACAGGAATGCTCTCTTAAAAAGGTAGAGTGAAGCATACGTACCTAACAACATCACCGGCGGAGAAATGGCCAACATGGTGGGACAGGTGCTGGAAAGCCACAAAATCACCTTCCACGAGGACGATCTTCCACCCGAGGGTTTGAATCATAATAGGGCACTGCACATTACCGTGCAATGTGAGGACAATTTCATTGCCAAAGTTCTGATCAATGGGGGATATAGTCTCAATATTTGCCCGTTAACAACATTGAAGAGGTTTGGCAAAGGCCTGTATGAGATACGAGAAGAGACCATGAATGTGAAGGCATTCGACGGGTCTTAGAGGGCTACCATTAGAGAGATCAATCTTTGTCTAATGAAGGGGCCTACTTGGTTTGACGTCGAGTTCCATGTGCTGGATATATCTGCATCGTACAATCTGTTATTGGGACGACCATGGATACACATCGTTGGGGCTGTATCATCAACCTTGCATCAGACAGTGAAGTTCAAGTGGAACCACCAAGAACCAATAGAATTATTATATTGCAAAAAAAGTTAACAAGTATTTTTAACAAGAAATTATATAAACAAGTATTAAACAAGAATTTATATAAACAATAAAAAAAATAGCTAATTAATCTAAACAAGTAAATTTTTAGCATCACTGTATACGTATTATATTACAAAAATTGTTGCTAATTTGTCTATACTATATTAAAAATTATTTAGCTAATCTGTGCATACTATTTTGCTAAAATAATGCAAAAAAAAAAACCTTCAAAATGAACCAAGGGATCTGCTGTCAAACCACCACCGAAGGGGAGATGAGACGCCGTATTCTTGTACCAAAAATGAGTTAAACAACTTAGGAACAAATAATTTGGGGGGGGGGGGCTGTATTGGGGAGATGGAGCGGGTGAGGGAGATGGGGAGTGAGAGAGAGGGAATAATATCAGTTTGTTTATGTCACAACCCGAAAATTTTCACCAACGGGATCGTGATGGCGCCTAACATCACATTCTCTAGGCAAGCCAATGATAGAGATTCATTAACCATTTTCTTTTATAACTTCATTAAATAAAAGTAAAACCAGTTAAAAACAAGTGATCACAACTGCGGAAAATAACTAAGTATTATTTTATTTATGAACTATTGCCAGAAGTATTACAACTACCACCCAGAAACTGATGTCACAATCCAAGAAAAAAACTATGAGTTTCTACAAATATTGGTCTGAAAGAAATTACATCTGTTTGAAACAAAAGATAACAGAAATGTTGAAATGAAGAAGGGGACGCCAGGGCCTGTGGACGCCAGCAGAACTACCTTAGGTCTCCTAGATGATATGCCTGCAACCGACCTCTTGATCAGTCACTACCAGCTCCAAATCTGCACGGAAGGTGCAGAGTGCAGTATCAGTACTACCGACCCCATGTACTGGTAAGTGTCAAGCCTAACCTCAACGAAAGTGTGACGAGGATACGGCGCGACACTCACAATATATATATATATATTTATATATATATAAGTATTATGAACCATAAATAATAAGACGGAAAAAGGAGAACAAAAATATTAAGCAGTAAAGTGCAGATATAAATAAATACCGAATTTCAGTGCCTCATCCATATCCAACTATAACTAATCCTTAAACGAAATATGAGACTATCAAATAATATACATAGTCAAAGAATAAATGTAAACACATATATTAATGCGGCGCACATCCCGATCCCACCAATTCTCCCTTATTCCTCCGTAAAATTATATTAAAGATAACTAGTATATATATATATATATATATATATATATATGTTGCGGCGCACAACCCGATCCCATCATATCAGTAATATCAGTATCAACAATTACTCCGTTTTAATCAACCCTTATTCCTCCTATTGCGGCGTGCAATCCGATCCCACCAAATACTCACATTCACCCTTATCCCTCCTCATAAATCCTCTCTTATTCCTCCTGTTGCGGCGTGCAACCCGATCCAACCAGACAATCAGTACCAGTCACACAATAAAACAGGAATTTCAAAGTTTAGCTCAAATCTCTCAAGTATGTCTAAGCTTCAAACCAAAACAAACAGAAGGATATACAATTATGAAACTTCACTCAATCAATACTACTCAGTGAGACCAACCAAAACATACCATGGAATACCAATGAGCCAATTTAAACCAATAATGAAATACAATGAAGCTACAGAATAATAAATACCTTCAATAAAGAAAACAACATGTAGCGGGAAGAAATTAGACATGGAAACACTAATAAGCATGTAACAATTAAGACAAGAAGACAATACATTAGGACGAGGAAGGGAACATGATAAACAGACAATTTGGCGACACATAGGTACTTGTCACCTCACCTATATGCCACACATATGAATTTTCACATAGCAAATAAGTCGGGGATCCCTACTCCCTCAAGTCGAAGTTAGACCAAACACTTACCTCAATCCGGCGGCCAACTCAACGCTTAATTACCGCTTTTACTCTAGTTCCCACCCCTGAACCACTAGTATCTAGTCAATATTAACTTAATAACATCAATTATCGCTTAAGAAACAAATTCCAACGCATAATTATAAGTTTCCCAACATTTTACCCAAAAATTCAAAAACTGACCCCAGGCCCGCTTGGTCAAAACCCAAAGTTCGGACAAAAACCCGATTACCCATTCATCCCCGAGCCCGGATATACAATTTATTTTGTATACGATCTCAATTTGAGGTATAAATCCCCAAATTTCAAAATTCCTAATTTCTACCCAAAGATCTCTAATTCCACCATGAAACTCCTAGATTCTAGGTTGATAACTTGTTAAAAGAAGTGAATGTTTGAAAGGATTGAGTTAAGAATCATTGACCTTTGATTTGGGGAAGAATTGGCCTTTAGAAAATCGCCTCTTGAAGTTTGGGTTTTGAAATATGGGAGAATGAATGAAAAATCCCGTCTAAGTCCCTTTTACCCAGCTGTAGATGTCGCAATTACGAAGCTCGCAAATGCGAGAAAGGTATCGCAAATGCGAACCTATCATATTTCTGCTGTTGTCGTAAATGCGAACCAATTGGTCGCAAATGCGAAGACCCCTTCCCCAGATACACTTCGCAAATGCTAAGGTTTGTTCGCATTTGCGATTATTGCCCCTCCCCGCTTACCTCGCAAATGTGAATAATTCCTCGCAATTGCGAAGACTGCATGGCCTATCCTTTGATCTCATTTGCGATAAAAGCCTCGCAAACAAGGGACTTGATATGTTTTCAATTGCGATGCATGATCCCGATACCAATGAGAGCAAACATTAATCAATTTATTTAAATCCTTAGAATTTCAGTCTTACAATTTTCATCAAAAATTCATTTCTCGAGCTAGGGACATTGGAATTTGATTACAGGCACATGCCCAGGTCCCATATTTTATTACGCACCCACCGGGACCGTGGGAAACACGGGTCCAAGTCCGTTTACTCAAAATGTTGACCGAAGTCAACCTAAATAAACTTTTAAATGCTAAAATTATTATTTTCTCAAATTTCCACATAAAGGCTTTCCGAAAAAATGCTCGGAACGTGCACACAAATCGAGGACAAATAAAAATGAGGTTTTGAAGGCCTCCGAACACCGGATTGGGTTCTTCCTCGAAATAAACGTTCGTCCTCGAACGAATATAGAAAAGTACCTGAACTGGAAAACAAGTGGGGATATCTACTCCGCATGTCCGACTCGAACTCCCAAGTAGCTGCCTCAACAAGTTGACCTCTCCACTACACTCGAATTGAAGGGTACCTCTTCGACCTCAAATGAAGAACCTACCGGTCTAGAATGGCTATCGGCTCCTCCTTATAAGTCAAATCTTTGTCCAACTGGATAGAGCTGAAGTCTAACACGTGGGATGGGTTACCATGATACTTCTAGAGCATGGACACATGGAACAATGGATGAAATGAGGATAACAATGGGGGCAAGACAAGTCTATAAGCCACATCTGCCACTCTATCGAGAATCTCAAAAAGTCCGATATATCTAGGTCTCAACTTGACCTTCTTTCCAAATATCATGACACCCTTCATGGGCGATACCCGAAGCAATACTCTCTCTCCGACCATGAATACCACATCACGAACTCTACGGTCGGCATAACCCGTTTTCCTAGACTAAGTTATGCGAAGTCGATCCTGTATAATCTTGACCTTGTCCACGGCCCCATGCACTAGGTCTGTGCCCAATAACTAAGCCTTTGCTGGATCAAACCATCCAACTGGCGACCTGCACCGTCTACCATATAACGCCTCATAGGGAGCCATCTGAATGCTCGACTGGTAGCTGTTATTATAGGCGAACTCTGCAAGGGGAAAGAAATGATCCCAGGATCCTCATAAGTCCATAACACAAACGAGGAGCATATCCTCCAAGATCTGAATAGTACACTCAGACTGCACGTCCGTCTAAGGATGAAATGTTGTGCTCAACTCAACCCGCGTTCCCAACTCACGCTGAACCACCCTCCAAAAGTGTGAGGTATACTGCATACCTCGGTCAGAAATGATAGACACAGGCACACCGTGAAGACAGATGATCGCCCGAATATAAACCTCTGCTAACCGCTACGAGGAATAAGTCACAAGAAAGAAGTGTGTGACTTAGTCAGCCTATCCACAATAACCCAAACGGCGTCGAACTTCCTCGGAGTCTGTGGGAGTCCAACAACAAAGTCCATAGTGATATGCTCCCACTTCCACTCAGGAATCTCCATTTGCTGAAGCAACCCATCGGGTCTCTGGTGCTCATACTTCACCTGTTGACAATTTAGGCACGGAGCAACATACGCAACTATATCCTTTATCATCCTCCTACAAAAATAATGCTGCCGACGGTCCTGGTACATCTTGGCAGCACCCGGGTGAATAGAATACCGGGAACTGTGAGCCTCCTCAAGGATCAACTCACGAAGCCCATCCACATTAGGCGCACATACACGATCCTACATCCTAAAAATGCCATCATCACCAACGGTAACCTACTTGGCACCATCGTGCCGAACTGTGTCCCTAAGGACCATCAAGTGCGGGTAATCATATTGCCGCTCTCTGATACGCTCAAATAAGGAAAACCGAGCGACTGTGCAAGCTAGAACACGACTGGGCTCTAAATATGTAACCTCACAAACTGATTGGCCAAAGTCTGAATATCTGAGGCTAACGACCTCTCACTGACTGGAATGAACGCAAGGCTGCCCATACTCACGTCCTTCCTACTCAATGCATCTACCACTTCATTGGCCTTTCCGGGATGATATAATATGGTGATGTCATATTCCTTCAATAGCTCTAACAATCTCTTTGCCTCAAATTGAGATCGTTTTGCTTGAACAAATACTAAAGGTTGCGATGATCCATGAAAACCTCACACGACACGCCATAAAGATAATGCCTCCAAATCTTCAGCGTGTGAACAATGGCTACCAACTCTAAGTCATGAACAAGGTAATTCTTCTCGTGAACCTTCAACAGTCGAGACGCATATGTAATCACCCTGCCCTCCTACGTCAATACTGCTCCGAGCCCAACACGGGAGGTATCACAATATACTGTGTAAGATCCTGAACTTGTTGGTAATACCAATACCAGTGCTTTAGTTAAAGCGGTCTTGAGCTTCTGAAAGCTCGCCTCACACTTGTCTGACGATTTGAACGGATCTCCCTTTTGGGTTAACCTAGTCATCAAGGCTGCTATAGACGAAAACCCCTCAACAAAGCGATGGTAATAACCCGCCAAACCCAAAAAGCTCCTGATCTCCATAACTGAAGTGGGTCTAGGCCTATTCTTGAGTGCCTCAATATTCTTAGGATCTACCTGAATACCCGTTGCTGATACGACGTGACCCACGAAAGCGACTGAATCCAACATAAACTCGCACTTCGAAAATTTAGCATACAACTGTGATGACCCAAAAGGTCATCCTAAGTAATTCCAGCTAAATTTGTGTTCTAAGACCCCAAAGGCCTATGTTAATCCCACCTCAATATGCGTGCAAATCCCGGGCAGGTAGCCGGTAAGCTTCCATGTGAAAATTTGATAAAAATAGGATTTTTGAATTGAATAATTGAATAAAGTTGACTTTGGTCAATATTTTTGGTAAACGGACCCGGACCCGTGATGTGATGGTCCCGAAGGGTCCGTAAGAAAATATGGGACTTGGGCGTATGCCCGAAATCGAATTCCGAGGTCCCAAGCCCGAGAAATAAATTTTTAAAGAAAATTGTTTTCATGAAATAATAAAGGAATTGGAAATTGAATGATTATGCAAAAACTGTGTTACTGGGCCCGCATTACGGTTCCGGATCTCGGAACAGGTTTATTACATGATATTTGTCCTATCTGTGAAATTTGGTGTTAAACGGACTTGATTTGATTGGTTTCGGATCAGAATGAGGAAAACTAGAGTTAATGAAGTTTTGAGGTTTTTAAAGAATTTGAAATTTGGCTTGAAAGGTGATTTTATGTTCTCGAGGTCCGAATGAAATTCTGAGATCGGGAATAGTACCTTTGTGTCATTTATACCTTGTCTGCAAAATTTGAAGTCATTCCGAGTAGTTTAGGCCGGTTCGGCGCATTGAAGTGAATTCTAGATTTCAAGTTTTTAAGTTTTGATTCAATTTGGTTTTGGGGTTGAGTTTTGAGTTTCGTTGTTGTTTTTCACGTTCCGAGAGTTCGAGCGAGTCCGTATTACGAATACAGACTTGTCGGTGCTTTTGGACGGGGTCCCGAGGGGCTCGGGTGTGTTTTGGACCCCCGGGAGCTAAGTTGGAAAACCAGAAATTTCTGCTATCTGGTTTCCTTCTCTGCGATCGCAGAAGGTGGGTTGCGATCGCGGAGAAAGATTTTGCTGGGTTGTTGATTGTTCTATGCGATCGCAGCTTCCCCTTTGCGATTGCAGATTTCAGGGTTCCACACCTTCGCGATCGCAGCCCATTTCTTACGATCACAGTGAGTCTCATCTGGGCCGGGTGAGTTTGTTCTTTGCGATCGTAGGACCTCTGCCGCGATCGTAGAGGTTAGGCCAGTTGGCCTTCGCGATCGCAGGCCCATTGTCGCGATCACAGTTAAGGAATCCCTGGGCAGTTTTATAAAATACGGGACTTAGCCTTGTTCCTCAATTTCCATCTTCCTCTTAAAGGTTTTAGAGAGCTTTTCAAGAGACCTTCCACCACTGTTTTTGAGGTAAGTTAAAACCCCATAAACTTCTAATTTTAACATTAATTCCTAGTTAAATTCACTACTAAATCATCTAAAGATCATGGAATTAGTTAGTAACTTTAGGGTTCTTGAGGATTTTTGGAATTTTCCATGTTAGGCCATGAGTTCTTGTATAAATTACATAACTTCGATCCTTAGACTCTGGGTAATTAATTCCTTCATGAATTTTTGAAAATCCGAACGTGTGGGCCCGGGGTCGAATTTTAGTATTCTTGGAGGAATAGTATGAAATGTATAAGTAGGCTTGGGAATTGGTTTATTGAGTATTTATTGATGTCAATAAATCCCATTGTGTCTAGATATTATCGATTCGGAGTTGGATTCGAGAGGGAAGGCTGTGTTTGAGGCTTGACTTGCATTTTCTTTGGAGCCGAGGTAAGTGTTTGGCTTAACCTCAGCTTGAGGGATTAGGTATAGAGTCCTATTTGCTATGTGTAATTCATGTCCAACATATAGGCGTGGTGACGAGTGTCTAAGCGTTGCGGTCAAGCATGCCCGTGAGTCAATTGTGATTAAACTTACTGTGTTCTTAATATTCTCCGCACTATGAGTAATTGGCGAATTAAAAGTGATACCTTGATGTTGTTTTAATGACGTGGAGAGATATTGAGTTATTTGTTTCGGTTGAGGCTTGCACTGTTGAAATTGTATTTCTGATACGAGGTTGGTTATAGCTGAGACCCTTGTCGGGCATTTGTTGAGTTTGTAATTGATGTTTCTCCCTGCCGGGACCATAGAATTGTATTGAATATTTCCATGCACTTGAGACTTCTTAATGTTGACTTTCACATTATATTGTTGCTTTGTTTGTTACTTATCACACGAGGGGACATGCCGTGTTGATCGTTGATTATTTATGCACGAGGGGACATTCCGTGCCGAGTGTTATTATATATGCACGAGGGGACATTCCGTGCCGAGTGATTATGAGGCTATGCACGAGGGGACATTCCATGCCGAGTGTTATTATATATGCACAAGGGGACATTCCGTGCGGAGTGATTGTGAGGCTATGCACGAGGGGACATTCCGTGCCGAGTGTATTTATATATGCACGAGGGGACATTCCGTGCCGAGTGATTGTGAGGTTATGCACTAGGGGACATGCCGTGCCTTTTGCTGTACATTATCTGTTGAGAAGTTAAATTCCTGCCTTTATCTTTGCATTTAAGTTATTTCCCTGTTCTACCGTGCTAGCATATTGTTACCCCTTTTTTTTACCCCCAGCATGTCATCCCCATATCTGTCTTACTTGCTTATTTCTGTCGTCCTTTCTCCTGTTATTATATAAAATTGTACAGATACATATGTTGTTGTTGGTCCTAGCCTCGTCACTACTTCTCCGAGGTTAGGCTCGACACTTACTCAGTACATGGGGTCGGTTGTACTGATGCTACACCTACACTTCTTTATGTTGTGCAGACTACGCAGCCGGACCCGGTGATCACTGACGGTCGGAGCTTCACTCAGTTCATACAGGGGCATCGAGGTAGACCCGCAGACGTTCGTGGGCCTTGGCGTCACATTCTACTCTTCACTTTTAGCTTTTTCCAACTTTATATTTCAAAGACAGTCCTATGTACTTATTTTCAGACCTTTGTTTTTAGTAATGTCTTAGACAGTTCGTGAGTATGTGACACCAGTTCTGGGATTTGTATATGGGTTTTATTTCGAAATTGCTATGTTATATTTTGGTTATTTGTTGAATTTCACATTGTGGGCCATCGATGCCGTAGTTAACTTGCTCGTTTTAGTTGTTAATGAGTTTTACTTAGTTCAAATGTTGGCTTATCTAGCAGGTTCAATGTTAGACAGAGTCATGGCCCGAAGGTGGGATTTCAGGTCGTGACAACAATTGATTGTTCCTCAAAGTCTGGAGCACTATCCTGAGGTGCTTCTCATGCTCCTCCCGACTGCGTGAGTATATCAAAATGTCATCAATGAACACAATTACAGATGAATCTAGGTAAGGCTTTAACACTCGGTTTATCAAGTCCATAAATGCTGCTGGGGCATTAGTTAACCCAAAGGACGTCACCAAAAGTTCAAGTGCCCATACCGCGTCCGAAAAGCTGTCTTAGGGACGTAGATGCCCTAATCCTCAACTAGTGGTATACATATCTCAAGTCAATCTTCGAAAACACCTTGGCACCCTGAAGCTGATCAAACAAATCATCAATCCTCGACAACGGATGCTTGTTCTTGATGGTGACTATGTTCAGTGTCCTATAATCTATACATATCCTCATTGACCCATCCTTCTTCTTCACAAATAACACCGTTGCACCCCAGGGTGAGACACTAGGTCTAATAAAGTCCTTATCGATCAAGTCCTGTAACTGTTCCCTCAACTCCTTCAACTCTGGTGGGGCCATCCGATATGGCGGAATAGAAATGGGCTGAGTGCCCGGAGCCAAATCAATGCAAAAGTCGATATCCCTGTAGGGTGGCATCCCCGACAGGTCTGCAGGAAATACCTCTGGAAACTCACGAACAACTGGCACATAATCCATAAAAGGAACCTCAACACTAAAATCACGAACATAAGCCAAATAGGCCAAACATCCGTTCTCGACCATACACTGAACCTTCATATAAGAAACAACCCTTCTGAAAGAATGGCCAAGAGTCCCTCTCCACTCTAATCGAGGAAACCCTAGTAAGGCTAAGGTCACTGTCTTCGCATGACAAGCCAAGATAGCGTGATAAGGAGACAACCAATCTATGCCCAATATAACATCGAAATCGACCATATCAAGAAGCAAAAGGTCTACACTGGTCTCAAGACCCCCAATAGAGACCACACACGAGCGATACACACAGTCTACCACAATAGCATCCCCCATGGGTGTGGACACATATGCAGGGGCACTCAAGGAATTACGAGGCACAACCAAATATGAAGCAAAATAAGATGACACATAGGAGTAAGTAGACCCCAGATCAAATGGAACTAAAGCATCTCTACTGTAAACGAAAATAGTACCTTTGATAACAGCATCGGAGGACTCAGCCTCAGGTCTGGTTGGAATAACATAACATCAGGGTTGGGCCCCACCACCCTGAACCATGTCTCTGGGAATACCTCTGACTGGCGGGCCTCCACCTCTAGCGGCCTGACCTTCACCTCTAACAATCTGGCCCCTACCTCTAGCTGGCTGGGCAGGCGGTGTAGCAACTGGTACCGCAACCATGGCATGAGAACTTCGGTAGTGAGGCTGGACACCCACTAACATCGAACAGGTTCTCCGAATATGTCCATAATCACCACACACAAAGCATCCATCCTGATACTGTGGCTGTGAAAACTGAATCTGACCTTGACGAGCCGGCTGACCACGATAATAACTCTAAAGAGGAGGTGCTCTGATAAGAGCTGGCGGTGCACTATAGGCTGGCTGAGTAGAAGGAGGCACGTAAGAACCACGACTCCCAGATGCACTATGAGATACCTTGTCACGACCTAAACTAATGAGCCACGATGGGCACCCGGTACCTTACTCAACCGAGTACCAACATAATGTATCTTTTCATGTCATACTATCATAGATAACTGATCCGGAAGTCTATTGTGAGATAAGTAGAATACAACATGTGATACCAACTTATACATAAAACATACGAGCCTACAGGACCAAAATAACCACTCGTATACTGAACATAGGCCGACAGGGCCATACAATAATTTACGTACATGACATCTATCTACAAGCCTCTAAGAATTCATAATTTTCATAAAGGTAAGGACAGAGTCCCGCCATACCAAACAATACACGTCTAAATAATACTAACCAAACAAGTAACTCTAAAGCAAATGGAGCGCACCAACATCTTACGCTGAGATGATAGCCTACTTGGAGGGCTCTCGACTTGTCTATCGGGACCTGCGGGCATGAAACGCAACATCCCCAGGCAAAAGGCACGTTAGTACGAATAATGTACCGATTATGTAAGGCACATAAATAAGTACATAACAGAAATGGAAGAAATATAGAGTAAATGACTCGAATTGTAAGTTTGGATAACTCTATAAATCACGAAATAATTATAGTGTCATGCATATGCGTATGAATGTCATGTCGTGCATAGGTACATGTTTCAAAACATCATCAGGCCTCTGAGAGCATCCAATCATATCATCTCTGCCAGTGTGGGTGAAATTATCAACGTATACCAGCTGATCAGGTGGTGGTGCGTATATAACGTCGTAATATTTTTCCATATA
>ML293432.1:154067-195117 GCA_005239495.1 Nicotiana undulata | reverse complement strand
CCTATATTGTGTGTGAATTATGCCATGTTGTGGCTTATTATTGCGCTTGTGCTGTAGGAGCCCTCCGGAGTCTTTAACACACCCCCAGTGAGCGCCGATACCGAATGAGTGATGCTTGATGGGCAGAGTGACTGTGAGGATGCTTGATGGGCAGAGTGACTGTGAGGATGCTTGATGGGCAGAGTGACTGTGAGGATGCCTGATGGGCAGAGTGACTGTGAGGATGCCTGATGGGCAGAGTGATTGTGAGGATGCCTGATGGGCAGAGTGATTGTGAGGATGCCTGATGGGCAATGGTTACGATAAATGATTTTGGCCCGAAGGGCAGTTTTATGAAAGATTTTACTGAGGTTTCAAACTATGATTTACTTCTTTTTCACACTGGTTTTACTGAGATATACTGATATCGCACTTGTTTCGAAGGTTTTTCTGAAAACTGATTTCGAACTAATTATTTGATGAATTTCACGTGGTGACTTGGTGTTTTACTGGTTTGTGGAATTGTGTATTTGTTCTGTGTGTTTATATTACTCAGACTGTGATTTATTTTTCATTACTACTGAGTTGGCGTACTCATAAAGACTCCCTGTGCCTCAGTGCACAGATCCATGTACTAGTTCGCAGCAGTAGCCGACGCAGTTTGGTAGCAGCATTTTCACGGGATTTCGAGGTAGCTGTCCAGTGTCCACAACTTCTCCAATTCCCTTCCTCATTTAGTATTAGCATTTGATTCAGAGACATATATTATAGTTTTATCAGATTTAGATTTGATTATTCTTAGATGCTCATGACTATTGACTCCAGTTCTTGGGAGGTTGGTTAGACTATTATTGGGACGTTGAGACTTATTCATATTAATTATGATGTGGTTGCTTGCTTATTATTTAATTGTGAACTATTTTAATTGAACAAAAGCGTATCAATGTGATGGTTGGCTAGCCTAGTTCCACGATAGGCGCCATCACGGCCTGTTAGGATTTGGGGTCGTGACATTTATACTAAAATATGCATACATTAAGCCGATTATCAACACCCACACTTAGACTCTTGCTCGTCCTCGAGCAATGGAACTATATTAACATCCCCAAAGCATGATTAACAATATGAAAGAGGAATTCACAATTAATTCAATTCAACACTCTACCTTTGGACTATAATCGATATTGGCAATTAAGCATGAACACACAATTTTCACATTCTTCCCGCTTTTAAATGGCCCAAGTATACTCAATATTATTCAAGCAAATCAATCAACTCAAGCAACCTCTCCACAACCACCTTACCTCAAAAGATGACTCGTTACCACTAAGCATCCTCAACTCACACACTCAACCAACACAAGAAAGTATACAACATCACCAATCCGTCATGAGACCAAGTTCCCTCACCACAAGCAAAAGAGTGAATATCAAAGTAGTCCACACATTCAAATATGTCATTGAACATAAATTAAGGAAATCACACAATTGAACAAAATTCACTCACTCTCACAAAGAATTCATGTGCATCCCGTGGTCGTACCATAAGCTTGCCCGTAGTGTACATCTCTACTAATCTAAGCTAGCCAAATCTAGGATCAATTAGGACTTTAAGGTTGTAATGTAGGCTAAGGGACGGGTAGGATATATTTAGGAATAGTGATTAACCCTCCTAAGCACTTTAATACACTATACTTGAAAATCAAGCTCAATTTCTTCTCAATCCATACACTTGTCATACATCATAACTTACATAGCCGCCTTTTCCGTTAAGCACCTCTATGGTTTTACTAGCATGAGTGAGAATGATTAGGAGATGCGTGTCTTTCTACATTATTTGAACTTTTATTTGCTTTTTCTTGCAACACTTTTTTTTCATTTCTTTTTTTTCACACACTCCATAATTTAAAGTTCATAAGCTAGTGAACTTTATTCACAATCTTGGTGCACCTTAAGGGCCCTTCCATAGTTCAACTCAAAATCCACTTCCCAATTTTTCACCTTACTTCTTTTAGCCACTAAGTGCCTTAGGAGGTAAAGGTTCACAAGTCTCGAATTAAGCACTAACTAGGAATACGGCTTGTAATGTGGTTTCCAAGGAAATGGTTAATAAACTCAAAGGGGCTAACAACGGAAAATTTTTATTTGTCAATGACAAGCACCTTTATGATCAAGAAAGAAACACCTACATCATATCCTAGACTAGCATAACTTAATGATTTCACAATGATTAACACACATGGCAAGTTCTAGACTACACAGGATAGCATAGAATATCAACAATCCTTAGACACACATAGCACTTGACTCACTCAAGACGGTTCTGTGCGACTCTCAGGTCAAGCAAGCATAGCAAGCTGAAAATTTTAAGCAACATACAAGTCAATCAACTGAGAAAAAGGCGTTACAGAGTAGGGTACTTAATTTACTTGGGCATTATAATTTAAATCATATATGCGGGAAGACAGAGCGCATGCCATAACTTAACTTGCCAACACCAACCATGTTAATAGGTATCTCAAAGCACCTCAATTTCCCTTTTCCTACTCCTAAGAAAGGAAAAAAAAAAACTAAACTAGAATACCCGGTTCGAGCTACACCCTTGAAAAAGAACCGATGTCGAAAGAAAAACCAAGGGATACTACCTAACTACCTAAAAATAAAAAAAATCTTTTTGGTATTTTTAATCGGACTTTAATCCGTCAAGAAAATTGTCCAACAGATCCATCATCGAGAAAAGTCCAAATTTTTCAATTTTTTTTAATTATAAAATTAATGACCTAAAATACTACACTATTATAAAAAATAAAAAAACGAAACTGAAAAAAAAAACTAAGCAATTAACATACTAATATAATACTACTAATGATCTAAAGAAATTTTTCTCACCCCACACTTAAAAGAGTGTAGTGTCCCCAATGCACAAATAAAACAAAAAATACCGAGGGTAGACAAGAAACTCCCAGAAAGGCCAAAGGCCGAAGCACCATCAGCTCACGGGATACTCAGACTTCTCCCAGGGATGGTCCTTTATGCGGGCACCTCACACTTATTTCCAACCATCTAGCTCGCTTTTGCACTCTTCCATTGGCTTTGTTTCCTATGCTCATAATCATACAAAATAAAAATAAATACTACAAAATAATAAAAATAAAATAAAATAAAATAAATAAACAAAAATAAAAGAAAGCAGTAAAGCTGGGTTGCCTCCCAACAAGCGTCTGATTTAACGTCGCAGCACGACTTGAACCACTTTTTGCCTCCATCTCGAACTTATAAATTGAGCCCCTAATTTGGCTTCAAACTTTCTGTTATGCTCCCTGGGCGGTGAGACAAAGTTAATTGGGCCAAGCAACCAATATCGCGTTTTACACTTCTTGGCCTTCAAGTGAGGTATGTAATTCTGTCTCTCTGACACGACGAATTCAAGAATGTAGGCACCCCGTTCCTCATCCATTGGCTCCTCCAAAGGCTCAGATGACTCGATTTTCATGTCATCATCCAAACACAAAGTTGAATAATGTATAGAATGAGGACCAATACACCCTAACTCTAGAATTGTATTACTCTTTACATCCTCATATTTACACACACTAGAGTCTCCAACTATAATATTATCTACTTTCTCACATGACTCTAGAGTGCTTTCCTCAACATGGACATCATCAATAAAAGTATGGTCGAATGATTGACCCTTTACTTTTAGCTCCTCAATTTGGCGTATAAGCTCCTTTTCAATTTCACACAACTCAGAACTATTTTGTTGGGTGTTAGACGCATCAACCTTTGCATTCAGTTGAGCCTCTAAGACGTGAACATCAGTGCCAAAATTTTCAATCTCTTGTCCCAGTTCATATCTTCCTTCTATTAAGTGTCTCATCCTATCAGTAGTTTCCTCATGTTGAGCCTCATATATTTCTAATTTTTTAGCTTGTTCCGCTAGTCATGTTTGGCTCAAAATCTCCACTTTTTCAAAATTTTCCTTTTCTTTGAACTCACTCTCTTCATTCAATTCTTCCATATTAGTGTTCATTCTTGTGATTGTTGACCTCATTCTTTTCATATCTTTTTTGAGTTCATCTTGTTGCTCAACTACTTGCCTCAAAATATCCCTAATATCTGCATCAAGTTTCATATCCTGCACTTCATTGCCCCTATCAAGCTCACAAACATCATTAGAAAGATCATAATAAGAGCTTAGAGAAGGATGAAAAGAATTAGGACAACCATCCCAATGGCCATCTTGACCACCACACCTATTACAAAAATTCCACTCAAAGGATTGAGATTGTGCGCATAACTCGCTACCGAAAATATTTTGATATTTTTTTCACCAGTGGGGTCCTCCACAATATGGACAAGGATCATCAAAAAAAGAATAACCATCATTCGAATAATTTTCATTCCAAGATGCCATGGTAAAATAAATAATATAAAAAAATACTAACTAACCTAAATAAAAAAAATGAATAGATAAAAAGAATAAATGTCTAATCTAGAAAAAAGCTAATTTCTAAGTCCCCGGCAACAGCGCCAAAAACTTTTGCGGCCAAACGCACACGCAAGTATACGCAGTCATCAAGTAATAAAGTCACTAAAAATCGGATGTCGAACCCATGAGAATTTGTGATTAACTATTAACTAAACTAGACTATCCTAATTATCTAACAAGAATTAAACCTAGAAGTATTTGATTCTAAACTAATTAAAATAACAAAAACAAATAGTGAACTCTGAACAAGGGAAAAACAGATTTTTATGATATAAATGTAATGAAAACGATCTAGGGTTATGGGCTATCTAACAATCATATTATATTCTTCAATTGAATTAACTAATTAATTAATCTGGTTTATTGGTTAACAGGGTTAATATTGCTCATAAGAATCTGTCGAGTTCTTACTCGCCTATTCAAGCTAACCTGACGCCTATATGTCTATGGAGTTAGAATCAACAAGAACGCATTTATAATCCCTGTAAATTAACCAAGCAAGGAAATTAGGTATATGTCTATCCTAACCGCGAATCCGTTCCCCGATGCCCAGGTTCAGGAACTTGCTCTACTCAATCCTATATGCAATCTAGAATTCTCACTTTCGAGTTCAACTCTAGATTCGTAGATAGTTTTCAATTGGTGATCAAACAATCAAATAGTTATGCGCAAGTTTGAATAAATAAGATAATGCGATAAACTAATAAATCAAAATCAATATTCGAATAACAATATTCATGAAAGAACCACAACCCTAGAACGTGAAGTTTAGCTCCACATAGACATGGTAGCAAAACAACAAATCATACAAAGAAACATAAAAATTACTAAGTTTGGTGGAAGAAAGATGAAACTTGATGAATTCCGGCCTCCACGGTGGCTCTGTGCTTGTGTTTTCCTTTAAAAGTCACGTTCCCCTCTAAAAATCAAACAATTTAACAATCTGAAAATTGCGCCACAGCCAGCGCACCATGCTGGCTGTGGCCCTCAAAATTCGACTTTTGCGTTTTTGCTCTGATGTTGCTCCAATTTCCGTCGTTTCATCCCAAATTGCATCTGAATGATTCCTACACATAGAAATACCATTATTTAGCACAAATCATCATATTAAACATCTCATATCTACGAGACATGAGTAAAATGTGATACGATTTATACTAAAATATGCATACATTAAGGCGATTATCATCTGGTAACTGAATCCAACCATGCACGCAGGTCGATATACACAATGTGAAGTGATTCAAGACCTTACGCCACCAAACGAAGCTTAAATTCTCAAAATGACCGGTCGGGTCGTTACATTCTCCCCTTCTTAAAACAAACGTTCGTCCTCGAACGTGCCAATATTTACCTCCAACTCATCCAATCACTGAATGCACACTTCCAACATACACCCGCGGGTGATCCCATGTCACCCCAACCTACATAAGCCTGAGGACACAATCGCAACTACAATGTAGCCTTCCCAGCACCACCGATAAGCCTCATACCTCAATTTCTCACCTTCTACTCATTTCCAAAAGACCTGATTCTAAATCCATATCCGGCATCAGCCTCAACCAGCTGCATCAACTCATGACTACACCCACAAGGTAAGACCACACAATATGACACATCACACATAGGCCCAAAATAACACTTTTGATCACAGCAGCTGCCTGAAATCAACTCAGCATTGGCAATTAGCCCCATATCTGAAAGAACTCCATTTCAAACCTCTGTAATACTGATAATAATGCCAGAAACAGGAAGACCTCATAATTAAACACCCGAATCGCCAAGCCACAAGTAACTACACCGGGCATACATCCTGCAAGCTAAATCTAAAGAAGCACATAACGAAAATGACTGAATATGAAAAGAGAAACACAAAACGAAACTATCAACAAGCCCATGGGCATAACTCTCTATCAATACTGACTTACAAAGGCAATATAACAAGGAAGAAGAAAAACATATGAACAAATCACAAGGATCCTATCCTGATAAAATTTCCACCGCGGTACTCAGCCCGGTCCAAACATATCGAATCACAAAATATCACAAGTACTTCTCCCTCAACTCTAAATCACATACCGAAAATATATCATACCAATTGAAATTCCCCACTAACTCATCTCGACTGATAAATTCATAACGCTCACTTAACTCACATCTTGATAGAGTATCAAATCACAGCTCGTAAACAAAATACTTAGGAAAATCACATTAAGCCTACCATGGTGATAACAAGGACTCAATCTAGTCTCACCACTCTCAATGATGAATGAAAACAACGATAGCCACGTGCTACCACTTTTTTTTGAATTTCCCAACACGAGCAGACATGAAAAAAAATAGAGTGCAAAGCATGAAACTCACTCATAAATGAAGCAACAAATAAGAGAACTCGCCCCGACCAGCAGAACTACAATGAAATACAAATGGTGCCCCTCTATAACAACTCGAAGCATACATGTATGACAATATCTGGCGCAACGGCCTCCAGCCTGCTATATGAAACACATCAACGGGTCGGGCCTCCCCTTCTCGGGCACCTCTACTCACCTGAATACTTTGATGTGATAAACCTGTCCGGAGCTTGGGACAAATCTTTCACCATATGGCTGATGTTTCCACGCTCAAAACAACCCCTCTGCTGACGTGGCTGTGGAAAATGAGTGACACGAGTACTCTAAGACCCATGAGCACCTGAAACCCCATGCAAAGTCGATAATGCAAACTGAACCGGCTGACCCACAAAACCTCTACCTTGTCGTACCTTGCCTCCATAATAAGGACCAGTAGATCTCCCCAGTCTATGAGGCCTCCTCACCTCTCTGTACCCTCTCCTCTGACCTCGTCTGTACTCTCGCTCCTGGTCCCACATGCCCTCTAACTGGCGAGCGATCTCTACCACCTAGTGGAATGAGACATCCGACTCCAACTCTCGAGTCATACTGAATCCAATATCCTGCCCGAGCCTTCAATGAATCTACGGCTCGTCCCCCAACTGTAGCAACCCAAAGAGGTGCATATCTGGCCCACTCACTAAATTTGACTGCATACTCTAATACTGACATAGTGCCCTGACACAACTGCTCAAACTCCATGCGCTATGAATCTCGGAGGGACTAAGGTGCAAACTCTCTCAAGAACATCTCTGAAAACTGACCACATGCAAGTGAGGCTGATTCGGCCGGGCTACCCAATTAACGTGCCCGCCACCACTGGCCGCTCCTCTAAGCTGAGATATGATAAAACAACCCGCTCATCTCCACAATACCCGTAGTCTGAAGAATGTAGTGACACTCCTCCAGGAAACCTTGTACATCATCTGTCGCCAATCTACTGAAGATAGGAAGGTGGTACTTCTTGTACCTCTCAAGTCTAAGTTGTTCTTCCTTAGATGTTGCTTCCCTAACCACGAGCTGAATTGGAACCACATGATGTGCTGCCATGGCAACTGGAACCTGACCAACATGATCTCGCTGCTCTGGAGTGTAGGCTGCGGGAGTTTGACCTCTTCCCCCGATCTATGAAGTAGCTGGAGCATCAAGAATCAATCCCGCCGGAGTCATTGTAAAAATTATACTCAGAACCTGTGCCCAGGTCTCCTAAAGTTTTGGCGTAACAACAGGCGTCTCCGGTACCTGTTCCCCAACTGGAATTGTTGGCGGCTCCTCAACGGTTTCTCTGGTAGGTGTCCTAATTGCGGCACGTGCTCCTCGTCGACCTCTACCGCTTCCCCAAGCGACATCCATCTCGGGGTAACATCATCAGGAACTGAAGTTTGTATTCTCACCATCGGTGAGAGAATGGAACGACAAAGTTCAAATTTCAAGATCAAGGAACTCGCACGATGGGAATGAAGGAAGTGAAATTGTCCTAATAGTTCTGTAGCCTCTCGAAGATAAGTACAGACGTCTCCATACCGATCCACAAGACTCTACTAAACTCGCTTATGACTCGTAGCACCTATGAACCTAGAGCTCTGATACCAACTTGTCACGACCCAATTATCCCTCCATTGGGTATCGTGACGGCACCTAGTCTTAAGGACTATGTAAGCCTATTATTAACAAACATCAAATTATAGTATAAGAATCGTTTAAGTGCTTTTTGAAATAAATCTCAACACTTTAAAATTTTCCCAAAACCCGGTAAGTACAAGTCAAAAGCTTTAAACAAATTACAAGAAAACTCCTAAAAATACCATTTTTTAGAAATAAGTACAACAGTGCAACAGAACCATAAGAGGGTGACTCCGAAACCGCGAACGCCAGAGCGGTTTTACCTTGAGTCTCCACAACAGCAACCGCGCTGCTAGCTATCGATCGACCGGCTATGCAAACCTGGAATCTGCACAAAAATGTGCAAAAGTGTAGAATTAGCACACCACAACAGTACCCAGTAAGTATCAAGACTAACATCGGTGAAGTAGTGACGAGGACTAGTCAGGACACCCACTTGTCTAATAAATCAAACAGACATAAATATGGGAATAACAGAGTATGACATCTATCAAATGACTACACAATGTAATTAACACATAACAAGTTCAAGCGGGAGGAAAATACAGTAAAATACAACGAAACAACATAGTAATACACAGAAGGATGGACGGGAACACAACCCGAAAATCGAAAACCACAATACGGTAGGAACAAGTAATAATTCAGCACTGCAACAGTTTCCGCGTCAGGCCTTAGCCAACATCCCTAATTTCTTTTGGAAAATACTTCGGAAGTAAACCTTCACCCGTAGGTTTATACTGAAAACTTTTGAATATAATCATTTCAAATAGAAAATTTCTTTGAAATATATATATATATATATATATATATATATATATACATTTTTCAGAAAGAGAAATCTTCAAACATAGTCCCTTCAAAATAATTGCTTTTCAAATATACTTTCCTGATAAATGCCTTTCAAACATTGTTTTCTACAAGACAAATATTTTTAAAATATACCTTCGGAAAAGAAGTCTTTCAGACATAGTTTTCTTCGGGATAAATGCTTTTCAGCTATACTTTTCAATAAATATCATTCGATCATAATCTCTTCAAGATAAATCTACCAAAACTCCATCTGTAGCTCAGAATTTGTCATGCAGTAGGGGGATATCCCAGAATACGTACGTAGTCCCAAAATAAATATGTAGTGCTGGGGGATTTCCTAGAATACGTTCGTAGTCCCTAAATAAATATGCAGTGTTGGGGAATCTCCCGGAATACGTCCTTATTCCCAAAATAAATATGCAGTACATGGAAATCTCCCGGAATACATCTGTAGTCCCAATTTAAATATGCAATGCAAACACAGAGATAACAACCACAACACGACAGAAACATCGTACATTACCACAACAATCACATGGAAACAAAAGATAGAAATGCTATGTACGACGAGCAAATCAATACCAAAACTAAATCACAAGAACGATAGAACTCATTCACAAGGAATAACCACTGAAAGGAAATAATAAGCGTAAAGAACACAACTTAACCAGAGAGAGCACGACGTAACAACGAATTCATAGTATCCAAGTCCACAATAGGATGTCATCACAAGTCAAGAGATTTCCAAATACAACTAGTCGACTAAGGTGCCCATCATCTAGATTCCTTTTTAAGGTTGAATGATTATGAGAGATTCTCCACAATCCAAATAAGGGTAAATGGCTACAGATAATCCTAATTCCAATTTCTACTAACGACTATAAGGTGAGATATTACTAATTTTAGCTAAATAGACAGTTTATGAAGAAAATATATAGCATGATGATAGGAGAAGTAAAATTCTACAACTAAGTCAATTAAGATCAGACCGATCACAAGGGGAATCTAAACAAGTAAATCCAAATTTAAGCAGGAAGAGATGGAACTAGCAATCAAAAACTTAGTCATAATAATTACAAATTCATACACCGGGAATATACAGACCTTAGAACCCTAAAAGGCCAAATTCATACAAATAAGGCCGAGTACGCACTCGTCACCTCGGTATACGGGCTACAATCAACATAGAAGACTCAAATCCTAAGGGGTAGCCTCCCACACAAGGTTAGGCAAGATACTTACCTCGAAGACGACAACCCGGTACTCTAAAATGGACTTCTCGGGCGAAAAGACCTCCGGACGGCTCAAATACAACTAGAACAACTTCAAAACACACATAAATTGTATAAGGAACTATTCTGAACAATAAAGTTTCGATCTTAAAAAAATAGAAAAATCGACCCAAAAGCCGACCCCTGGACCCGCACCTCGAAACCCGTCAAATTTTACAAGATCCAAATACTCGTTCCATTATGAATTCAACCATACAAATTTTATCAAATTCCGATACCATTTGGTCCCTCAATTCCCGATTTTTCATTTTAGAATTTTTCTTTCAAAACCAACATTTTACTCAACTCAAAACATAATTTAAGTGATGAAAATAAAGATAAAATCATGGAATACATTTAATTCTATTTGAAGAACACTTACCCAATTGAATTTCCTGAAAACCCCCTCAAAAATGTCCAAGAACCGAGCTTTAGAAGTCAAAATGTGATAAAAAAGGTGAAACCTTTGATTTTTGAATATAATCTGTCTGTCTAGGTTTTTATACTCAATAATCTCGCGTGAGTGTAGATGCGATCGCGTAGAATTAATAATTGTTGGCCCACAGTGTGCTACGCTATACAGAAGAAGACATGCAATCGCATATAAGGAAGAAAATGGCCACTGCCCAGTTGTGCTACGCAATTGTGGAAGGTCCTATGTGATCGCATAGTGAAGGAATTTTATGCTGCCCAGGCCACACTTCACGATCGCGAAGCAGAGGATGCGATCGCGTTTAAGGGGTAATTTGCTGACCAACTGAAGGAACTATGCGAGCGCACGCTGAGGGAGGCGAACGCGAAGGAGAAAATAGGGTTGGTCAACATTACACTATGAGATCGCGTCTATGCCTAGGCGATCGCATAAAAGGAAACATCAGATAGCAAAACAACAGTGAAAATAAGAGAAAATTGGTCTGAAGCCCATCCGAAACACACCCGAGGCCCCCGGAACCCCGTCTAAATACACGAACAAGTCATATAACCTAACACGCACTCTCTTGAGGTTTCAAATAACCTAAAATAGCGCCGAAACGATGAATCAAACCATAATTCAAACTTATGAACTTTCAAATCTTCAAATATCAAAACTCGTGCTGAAACCATCAATTCAACCCGTAATAACGCCAAAATGTGCAGACAAGTACCAATTGACATCTTGGAGCTACTCCAACTCTCGGAATCGCGTTCTGATCTGATATCCCAAAAAGTCAAATATGGTCAAACGTTTCCATTTTTCAAACTTCATATTTTTCCAATTTTCGCCGAATTACGTCAATTACTTTACGGACCTCCAAAACCGATTCCGGACGTGCGCCTAAGTCCAAAATCACCATACGGAGCTGTTGACATTACCCAAAACTCATTCCGAGGTCGTTTACACAAAAGTCAAACCTCCGGTCAAATCTCACCGCTTAAGCTTCAAAAATTTAAAATCCCTATCGAATTTATACTCTGGATCATCCAGTAACTGAATATAACCATGCGCGCAAGTTGATATACACAATGTGAAGCGGTTCAAGACCTTAAGACACCGAATGGAGCTTAAATTCTCAAAATTACCGGTCGGGTCATTACAGCTATGCATTCTGGTGCTAGTCACAAGTCACCCGCCTATGCATTTTGGGTCGCGACACAGTTGCTGCGAAAGCATGAATTTTATGTAGTTTTATACTTTGTTTGGACTATTGCTACCCATTATTTTATAGTGTATTTGTATACGGTTGAAATCGGAAGTAATTCCTACCCGATTTCCCAACGAGACGGACGGAAGAAGGGCACGAATATACGAGGTTGAAATCGAGGATGGGAGCCTTTCGGGCCAAGGCCTATAACTGGTGAATGATGTGCCCATCGTCAGGCGCGAGGAAGTAACACTCCACAAATCTAGAACGATCTCCAAGACCTTGGAAAACATGGAAAATAGTTGCACACGACTAACAGAGGGTCGTGTTATTTGCATCCAACCGGATGTCACATCACAGATCTCGCCCGATGTCGGTTATGGATCGGTAATTAACAAGAAAGGAGGCTTTTTAATTTTTTAGAATTGTACTAGGGATAATACTGTCCTACTGTATAAAGGGAAAGATTTTTATTCAATAGAATAATTGTAACACGCGAACTATGGCAATACAAACTCATTTCTCTATTCTTTAGATATTGCTGAGTTCTTATTTTACTGTTTGTTCATTGTTCATAGGGCTTCGAACCAAGGGTCTGGAAAACCACTATTCAATCTAAGTCCAAGTCAGGTTGTGATATTACAATTGGTTTGATTGTTCTTTTTGTCTTTAACTCATTGATAAAATATGCTTGATTATTTGTGTTAAATCTATTTGCATATCCTTAAAACCGCGTACAAATTTAATTGTTATCCGTTTTAAGGGTAAATAGTTTGGTGCCCACCGTGAGGCTAAGAATAATAGTGGTGGTTTGATACAAATATCCAGAAAACACTCTATTTTACACTTGTTCTTTAAAGTCTCGGTTTCAGGCTAGCTTAAAAATGTCAAATTCTCAGTCTGCCCACTTGAACGTTGAGGTTGAGTCTGGCCATCATGGTGAAAACAATAATCTTATGCCTAGCAATAAGGTGCCCCTAGTGATCCCAACGGAGTCCCAGTTTTTGATCTAATCGATGCCAATTCAAAGGTTTCTATCGACGTCAACCTACCAATTGACACCGAAAACAACGTTCGTGGAGGTCCCCGACCAACAGTTCGAGAAATGCTAGAAGGAAAAGGTGATAGAGTAAGCCTGCGGCTAATCTTGGAAATGTTGCTGGCTCAAAATGCGGTGCTAGTGCGGCTACAGAATCAAGGACACGCCCCTGGCAGGGTCAAGCCCGAACGATCACGGGAGAACACCTAAAGAAACAAACAAATCACCGAGAGGTCGAATGAAGCTGAACCCGGGTTCAACCTCGAGATAATGAAAATGCTTGAAGCATTGATGAAGCGGGTGGAATTAGGTGAGAAGAAAATTGAGGCAAACGACCATAAGGTGAAGACATATAATTCCAGGGTCGATCAAATCCCGGGAGGAACCCAAATATTTAAAGGACCGAATTACAAGAAATTCATCCAAAAGAACTTCCTTCCGAGTGCGACACCAAAGCCGAACTCGAAGAGGTTTTGTATGCTCGATATTCTGAAATATAACAGAACCATGGATCTGAATGAGCATGTGACCTCCTACACATGCGCCATCAAAGGCAACGACTTGAAGGATGATGAAATCAAGTCGATGTTACTAAAGAAGTTTGGGGAGACTATGGAGAAAGGAGCAATGATATGGTACCACAACTTACCTCCAAATTCCATTGACTCATTTTCTATGCTTGCAGATGCTTTTGTGAAAGCTCATTACGGGGCCATCAAGGTCGAGACAAGAATATCAGACCATTTCAAGGTTAAACAAAGAGATAACGAGATGCCTAGGGAGTTCGTGTCAATTCTCCAAATGGAGCGGATGGACTTGCCCCTAGTTGCAGATGATTGAGCAATTCAGGAATTCACTCAAGGACTTAACCACCGAAGCTCCTTGGCTTCGCAGCAGCTAAAACCAAATTTAGTAGAGTACCTGGAGGTAACTTGGGCGGACGTCCACAACAGGTACCAATCAAAAATAAAAGTCGACGATGACCAACTCAGAGCCCCTTCTAGGTCCTTTTATCCCATCAGAGCCGACGATAGGTCTAAGAGAGTCGTCGACCATGAATCAAGGCCGACGCGAGATTAGAACCAATGATACAGTGCAGATGAAAGGGGAAACAGGTCCGAACGTCACCCCACAAGGAACAAAAAGAGAAGCGATCAAGAGCCAAATAGCCGAGGTCTCATGAGAAAAAATGGTTTCGACAAGCCGCTCGAGGGAACGGAAGCACCAGATTATACGAGTATAACGTCAATGTTGATGTTGTCAGCGTCGTATTAGCCATGGGGCGCATCAAGGAAACCAAGTGGTCTCGACCATTGTAATCCGAACCTACCCATAGAGATCCTAACTTGATGTGTAAGTATCATGGAACTCATGGCCACATGACCGAGGATTGCCGACAGTTAAGAGAAGAAGTTGCCCGGTTGTTTAATAGCGAGCACCTCCGAGAATTTCTGAGTGATAAAGGCAAAAACCACTTCAGGAATAAGGACGCCAACCAACAGACCGAATAACAGAAACCTCAACACGTCATCAACTTGATCACTAGAGGGTTAGATGTCCTACAAGGGCCAATGATAAAGCACACTAAACTATCCATCACAAGGGAAAAACTCACCCGAGATTATGTCCCAAAGGGAACCATTTTGTTTAGCGGTGAGGATGTCAAGGGCATCGTACAACCTCATAATGATGCACCGGTAATATCACACTTATAAATAAATCTCGAGTTAAGCGTGCGTTGATTGATCTAGGTAGCTCGGACAAATTCATCGGATTGAGGGTCCTAAAGCAATTGGGGTTACAGGAACAAAAAGTGCCAGCAGTTCGGGTGTTGAACGGATTTAACTTCGCATGCGAAACCACCAAATGGGAGATTACCCTAGCAAGGGACGATCCAAGAGATAAGTATTATGTGATCGAAGGGGACATGAGATATAAGGCTGTATTCGGAAGGCCATGGGTTCACAACATGATGGTGGTACGTTCGACCTTACACTAGGCATTAAAATTCCCTAAACGGGAGGGGGAGGAGGGGGGAGAGGATCAAGACAGTCTACGGAGAACAATTGGGTGCAAAGGTGATGTTCACAATCAACGAAGTACTCCCGATGCCCCCTCTCGACACTAAGGAACACGAAGCCGACCAGAAAGGTCAAAATCAAATAGCAACCATCAATACCGGTCACGGCCAGTCTGGAGGAACGAGGAGTAGACGAGAAGGATGATTACGGAGTTCCGAGATCGTTCATAGCTCCTCATGATACCGACCACCAAATTGGCGGTCGAAGAGTTGGAGCAAGTCACATTGGTCGAACACCTAACGGATTGAAAGGTATACCTGGGCATGGGGTTAACCCCAAAAATCAGAAAAGAACTCATTAATTTTCTTAAAACAAACATAGATTGTTTTGCTTGGTCCCATCTTGACATAACAGGGATCTCACAGGAGGTAACCACTCATAAGCTGAGTTTGGACCCGAAGTTCCATCCGGTTAAGCAGAAAAGGAGGCTGCAGTCCAAGGTCAAACATGCATTCATCAAGGATGAGGTATCTAAACTCCTTAAAATAGGATCCGTTCGGGAGGTTAAGTACCCGAACTGGATAGCTAATGTAGTAGTGCCAAAAAAAGGGAATAAGCTATGAATGTGTGTAGGTTACAAAGATCTAAACAAGGCATGCCCCAAGGATTCTTTCCCTTTGCCTAACATCGATTAGATGATCGATGCGATGGCCGGGCACGAGATACTCAGTTTTCTTGATGCCTTTTCCTGGTACAACCAAATTCGAATGGACCCAAGAGATCAAGAAAAGACTTTTTTTATCACTAAATTCGACACTTATTGTTATAATGTAATGTCGTTCTAATTATAATATGTCGGTGCCACCTATCAACGCCTAGTAATGTGATGACCCAAAGGGTCATCTTGTGTTGTAGGACTCTATTCTGCGCTCGTTAGCCTTAAAAATCTTTTTTTACCCTCCTCAATTTGCGTGCACAGTCTGGGCATAATTTCAGAAAGCCTTTATGTGGAAAATTGAAGAAATAATAAATTTTGGCATTTAAAAGTGATTTTTAGTTGACTTCGGTCAACATTTTGAGTAAACGGACCCGGACCCGTATTCCGACGGTCCCAGAGGGTCTGTAGTAAAATATGGGATCTGGGCGTATACCTGAAATCGAATTCCGAGATCCCTAGCTTGAGAAATGAATTTTTGACTAAAATTCAATAACGAAAAATTAATGATTTTAAAGGATTCCCTTAATGTTTAATCTTGTTGGTATCGGGCCAGTACTTTTTTTCTGGAGCCCGATACAGGTCTGTTATGATATTTATACCTTATCTGTGAAATTTGGTGAGTAACATATTTGATTTGACGTGATTCGGACCTTTGGTTGAGAAAATAGTAATTTTAGTGTTCTTTAAAAATTCATAGGTTTTGGTGCTAAATTCGTAGTTCTAGGTGTTATCTTGGCGATTTGATCGCACGAGCAAGTCCGTATGATGTTTTTAGACTTGTGCGCATGTGTGGTTTGGAGCCGTAAGGGCTCAGGTTCCATTTGGGCGATGCACGAGTTGATCTAAACCTCAACAAAGACTGCCGGTGCACCAGATCTGGTGTGCCCGCACCTGTGAGCCTTTGGTCGCAAGTGCAAGCGATAACCTGCAGGTGCGACCCAGGCCTATACTTCATTCCTCCGCAGATGCGGACTCCTCTCCGCAGGAGTGGGACCGCAGAAGTAGAACCCTATCCGTAGATGCGGCCCTAGTGGCTCAGTCATTTTTCGCAGAAGCGGACATCCTGTCTGCACGTGCAGATGCGCAGGTGCGAAGGTCGGGCAATGAGTTCATTTAGTTCGGACTCCATCCATTTTCTTCTTATTTTCAAAAGGATAGGAGACCTAGGGCGATGTATCAAAGATTTGTTCTTCCCCAAATCTTGAGTAAGTGTTCCTTAACTCGTTTCTTTCAATATTTTACTTCTTTTTACAAAATTTCAACCTAAAATCTAGGAATTTCATGGTAGAAATTGGGGGTTTGGGTAGGATTAAGGATTTTTGGAAATTGGAAATTGGACCTCAATTTGGGGTCGGATTTCGAAACTAATTACATATTCGGGCTCAGGGGTGAATGGGTAAACGGATTTTGGTCCGAACCTTGAGTTTTGACCAAGTGGGCCCGAGGTTGGTTTTCGACTTTCGGGGAAAATTCAGGAATCTTATAATTGTTCATTGAAATTGATTTCTTTAGCGATAATTGATGGTATTAAGCTATGCCTAGATACGAGTGGATTGGAGGTGAATTCTAGAGGAAAAGCGGTACTTGAGCAGTGAGTGGCATGCAGATCGAGGTAAGTGTTGTGTCTAACTTCGTCTTGAGGGATTAGGTATTATGTGCTTATTTACTACGTGTTTTGTTGTTAAGTGCAATGTATAGGTGAGGTGACGAGCACCTATGTGTTGTGGACGAGTCATAGCATGCGAGTGTATTCTATTCTTGTCAATTTTGTAGTCCTTAATTATATTATCCATGCTTAGCGTAGCCATTTGTAAATGTTGGGTAACTTCTACCTGGTTTTACCGAGATTTGGTAATTGTTGAATATTTGCTCAAGGTTGGGATTTATATTGTGATATTAAGCATTGATGAAATACTGGTTTCTTTGTGGTATTTTTATCTATCCGATATTGATTCTTTGATTGGTGAGGAAGAGTGTAACGCACGAAGGGTGATGTCGTGCCATGCATTATTTCATATTGTGAGGAAGAGTGTAAAGCACGAAGGGTGATGTCCTGCCATGCTTTATTTCTTATTGTGAGAAAGAGTGTAAAGCACAAAGGGTGATGTTATGCCATTGCTTTATTTCATATTGTGAGGAAGAGTGTAAAGCACAAAGGGTGATGTTGTGCCATTTTTATTTTTGCATATGGTGAGGTCGAGAGTAAAAGCACGAAGGGTGATACCGTGCAGTTTCTTTTACCGTTCCTACTTGTTTTATCTATTTATTGCATTTTTACTTATCCGGTTATATTAGTGTTATGATTTCTTATACTGTGAACCCCTCAGCATGTCCCCTCCCAATATTTCCTATCTTATTTCTTTATTTGTTGTTATTGCTACGTGTATGATTATACTGTACATGTTGTTTGTGGGCGTCGTGTCCTAGCCTCGTCACTACTTCGTTGAGGTTAGGCTCGACACTTACTAGTGCATGGGGTCAGTTGTACTGATACTGCACTCTGCACTTTCTGTGCAGATCCAATATCGGTCCGAGCTTATTCCGAGATTTATAACTGATTTTTACTCCGGAGACACAAGGTAGATCTGCCGACTTCCGCACATTCCTGGAGTCCCCTCCTATAGTCTCATTTACTGTTTTTATTTGGTTCATAAACAATTGTATACTTTCCTTTCAACCAAATACTTGTTGTTAAATCATAGTAGTCTGTGAGTTGTGACTCCAGATCATGGGTAGTTAGATATATAAATATCATATGCACAGTGTTATTATGAAATGTCTTTTCTTTAACAGTTTATCATGTGTTGAATTGTAGTGATTCTCCGTAAATTTTAAGATTTTTATGTTGTAAATTTCTAATGTTGTCTTTCCTAGCAAGTGCAGTGTTAGGCGCTATCACGGTCCCGATAGTGGGAATTCGGGTCGTGACAAGTAAACTGGATGTTCGAAGAACAGATAGGGAAATCGATGGAAGTTTATACTAACAACATGTTAGTCAAATCCCTGCGAGTAGAGGACCATTTGAAAGATTTGCAGGAGACCTTCGACATATTGAAGAAATACAATATGAAGTTGAACCCGGAGAAGTGTTCATTCGGGGTTGGATAGGGAAAATTCCTCAGGTTCATGGTGTCCAATTGAGGGATTGAGATCAATATCGACAAAATCAAATCCATAGAAGAAATCACCGTGGTGGACAACATCAAGGACGTTCAAAGGTTAACGGGGCATATAGCTGCCTTGGGCCGGTTCATATCGATGTCTTCGGACAAAATCCATCGGTTTTTCTCATTATTAAAGAAGAAAACTAACTTTTTCTGGACCTTAGAATGCCAATAAGCTTTGGAAGAACTCAAACGGTACCTTTCGAGTCCGCCCCTATTGCATACTCTGAAGGCGGACGAATAATTGTAACTTTACTTGGCAGTTTCTGAGGTGGCGGTAAGTGGAGTCTTGGTCCCAAAAGAGGAAGGTACGCAATTTCCTATTTACTATGTCAGTAGAACTCTAGGCGAACCGGAAATAAGGTATCCTTACCTCGAAAAATTAGCGCTCGCTTTGCTACATGCCTCCAGAAAGTTAAAATCGTACTTTCAATGGCACCCGATATGTGTCATAACCTCTTACCCACTAAGGAACATCATGCACAAACCTAAACTCTCAGTCCTGTTGGACAAATGGGCCGTCGAAATTAGCCGGTACCATATCAAGTATCGACCTCAAACTACCATAAAATCTCAAATTTTGGCAGACTTCGTGGATGACGTTATGCGGGCCTTAATATTCGAAGTCAAAAGGGAATTATTGTTAACCTCGAGGACTACCTCGGGAACCTAGACCCTTTTACAGGCAGTTCCTCGAACACAAAGAGGTATGGGCTCGACATCGTGTTAAAGCCACCTACCGGGAATGTAGTTAGGCAGTCTATTAAAACTGTGATATTGACTAACACTGAGGCCGAATATGAAGCCATGATTGTAGGTCTAAAATTAGCTAAAAGCCTTGGGGGCGAGGTGATCAAATCTAAGTGTGACACCCTCCTCGTGATAAACCAAGTTAATGGGACGTTTGAAGTTAAAGAGGAACAGAAACGAAGGTACTTAGACAAATTACAGGTAACACATCATCAATTCAGGGAATGGACCCTGCAAACTGTATCCAAAGATCAGAACATCGAGGCCAATGCTATGGCTAACTTGGGGTTATCGGTCGACACCGATGAATTCAGTTCGGGAACAGTAGTGCAGTTCATGGAGTCGGTGATAAAAGAAGGCTACACCGAAGTAAATTCGATGAGTTTAACTTAGGATTGGAGGAACAAGTACATAAATTACTTGAAGACTGGAAAATTACCCTCGGGTTTCAAAATATCAAGAGCCTTGTGTGCCAAGGCTGCCAGATTTAGCTTGATCGAAGGGACATTATTCAGAATAATATTTGACGGCCCGCTAGACAACTGCTTGGGTCCGAGGGATACCAAATACGCCTTGAGAAAAGTTCATGAAGGCACTTGCGAGAACCATTCAGGTGAAGAATATTTGGGTCGGAAATTAATCAGAGCCAGCTATTACTCGACTGAGATGGAGAAAGATACGAAGGATTCGTATGAAAATGCGATGACTGCCAGAGACACGCCCTGATGATCCATCAACCGGGAGAACTACTCCACTCATTCTTATCCCTGGTGTTGTTTATGAAGTGGGGAACGAATATCATTGGTCCCTTACTGTGGGCACCCGGTAAGGCTCAATTCATACTATTCATGACCAGTTATTTTTTCAAATGGGCCGAAGCTTAAGTGTTAGAAGAAGTATGGGAGAAGAAAGTCATTGACTTTATCTGGGACCACATAATATGCAAATTCAGGATACCGACCAAGGTCGTTTGCGATAATGGAAAACAATTCATCGGCGACAAGGTAAATAAAATTATTGAAGACCTCAAGATCAAAATGATACTATCAACGCCTTATCACCCTAGTGGAAACGGACAGGAAAAATCAACAAAACCTAAAAAAGAGGTTGTTCGATGCCAAAGGCAAATGGAAGGAAATCCTCTCTGAAGTCCTATGGGCATATCATACGATCTCTAAATCTAGTACCGGAGACACCCCGTTCTCATTAGTTTATGGGGTCGAAGCCTTAATACTAGTTGAAGTGGAAAAGGCAAGCCTTATGTTCCAATATGCGACAGTGAATTCAAATGTTGAGGCCATGATAACAAGCCTGAAACTATTGGATGAAAGGCGAGAGGTCGCCCTGGTCCGGTTGGCCGCCCAAAAATAGCGAATAGAAAGATACTACAACTGAAGATCCAACCTCGGACACTTTAATATCGAGGACTTGGTGTTGAGGAGAGTAACATTACACACCCGGAACTCGAACGAGGGGAAGCTGGGATCGAACTGGGAAGGACCATATCGAGTTGTTAGAATAACTGGCAAAAGCTCATACAAACTCGAAGCATGAAATGGTGTACAACCACCGAATGACTAAAATGTGACACGCTTAAAGTGGCACTATTGCTAAGGTACGAATTCAAGTACTCTTTAATCATCTTATTAAATCGGACTAACATTTGTAGGTAAACGTCCAAGGATAAATGTATCTATTAGGTCTGAAAGCATGCATGCACTCTTTTTCCCTTGAACCGGTTTTGTCTCAAATTGGGGTTTTTGGCATGATTCTTAACGAGGAAATAGTAAAACGTGCTAACTTAGATTTGAAGACCGGTTTCAAACCGGAGTCAATGATCGTTCTCTTCATATCGACAATATCTGATCCCTCACAAGTTCGACCTTGAATACTAGGGTCCATGACCCTTGGTTCAAGGTTTTTAGCAAACTTTGTATGCTAAAAGCTAAGTCTTGGTAGTTAGGATTCATTGTAAGGGCTAAACGGTCGTATGAATCATGCTCACATAGTCCAATCTAGCCATGATATAAGTTTTATGCGATTTTGATCATGTACTTTACACACTGAGAAATGAAAGAAAGTTCCGCCTTACTATTACACATTTCTGCTTCTTTATTTTTGGATCCTAGAGCCAACAGACTACCTCTACTCGGGGACTATTAAGCCCAGGGGCTAACCCTGCTCGGGGACTATCAAGCTCAAAGGCTACCCTTATTCGGGGACTATCGCCCGAAGAAAATTCGGATGAACTAGGCTAATGAATCCAGAAAGTATACCTATTAGGCGGTGCCCAAAAATAAAATGCTACGGCCGCCCTAAAAATGACTTGGAGATGTCTGAAGTTCATAATCATAATGTAAGGTCTTTACAAAAACTATAAACCTACTTAAAGGTTACCCTCGACAAAAACATCGTCTAAAAACACTTAAGCATCTTGAGAACCTCTGGTCGCACAAAGGTTTCGAAGCCACGAGGAAACAATATTGTATCAAAGTCAGGCTTCCCTCGAACTGCCGGAAAATGAATGCTCCAAAACTATATCAGATTCTATGCTAAATCACCAAAAACAATACACAAATAAAAGATGATGCAAAAGTAAAGACACGATACTGTCAGGAAGGGGAAATTTTCATATATATTCCAAAATATATTTACAAAGGCGTAGTAGAACGGCCCCGACATGAACAATATATATATATATATATATATATATATATATATATATATATATATATATATATATATATATATATATAAGGAAAAACAAAAAAGGTACTGAGGCATCTACGCCTGGTCTTCACCGGGCACCGACTCGTCGCCAGAACCGTCGGAGCTCTATGATCCCTCGGAACCCTCGAAACCTTTGGCATCCTCAAGCTCGTAAAGCTCCTTTTCGTTGGCATTGAGCTTCTTAGCTTCCTTGATCTCAGACAATAAATCGAAGCCTCGGGCGTGGATATCTTCAAGGGTCTCTCTTTGGGAAAGCCGCTTCATGTATTTAACCTTTGTCTTTAGGCGGGTCTCGACTGCCTCCAAATAGCCATTGTATTGGGAAACTATGTCCTCAGCATCAGTGGAGGTTGTATCCAATTTGGACTTTAGTGCCTCATATTCTCTTTTGAGGGCATCCTGTTCTGCGACGGCCGAGATCAGCTGTGCTCGGAGATCATCATTCAGTTGAGACCACATATCAGCTTTCTCCTTCACCAGCCGGAGTTGGTTCTCAACTGATACCAGCTCCTCCTTCACAGTTTCCTTCTTCGAAGCCAGCAGGTCTATCCTGCCCTTCCACACTTCGTCCATGGCCTTGACCTCGTTCATCTCGACTCGGATCTGGTCAATCAGGTAAATCTTCTGTTGGACCTACGAGGTTGTGTTTTTAGTCACCACTATTAGCTCCTCATTTTTATCTTCAAAGACCTTTACTTTTTCAACCAGGTCGGCATGTTCCCGCTTCAGGATCGAGGCCTCTTTTTAAGCTTTGTCCAGCTCGGCCTAAAGGTCTTTTAGAGACTCGTCCTCTTTCCCACTAAGAAGCATGTACATGTCTTTCTTCAGGACCTGTTATTTGAGCTCGAACTCGAGCTGGCTAAATATTATAAAACAATTGAACTAGTGAGAGACATTGAGGGGAAACTTAAGCGGGATTCGTGAAGGGAGTATGAAAGTGTTAGAGCCTTACCCGCTTCAGCGCTTGTTGCACCTCCTTAAAGAGACTTGTCGTACCCACCTCGTTCATCCTTGCCTGGTCCTTCTCGGTCACTAGGCATCCAAGGTAGCTGGAAACACCTACCAGAGCAAACAGGATCCAAGCATCCTCTAGGAATATGAGAACAACCGTCCTCTTGCGCTCAGGGTCCACGCTCGGCGTAGGAAATTGCTTCACAAATTTTGGGCTCGTATGTAGCCCATCAGCTCCCGAGGGCACGTCCTTCTTCAGGATCTCCAAGTGACCCAACCCGGAGAAATATTCTAATGTGGATCTGCACCTTAAACTCCTTCACTTGACTTTTCTTTTCCCGCTTGGGCCACTTCAAGCATGAAGTCGGTGTAAGAGGGTGTCTCGATGATATCGATCACACTGGTCACCTTCTTCAGAACATGAATGGCTTATTGGGAGGTACTTCCGTCTCCACTTCGGCCTCTCAAATTGGAAGGGGATCAGCCTCGTGTCCACTTTCCTCGGTCGTCTCCTGCACCCCGGCAGGAGTCTATCCATGGGCGATTAAGATGTCATCTTTATCCCTGTCCAACGGCCTAAGTTTGGTGGTATTAGGTAGACATACGAGGGAAATGAAAAAGGAAGCATTGTGTGATTTGGGGCGTAGTAATAACAATTCAGGGGGAACCTTACAATGAGAATGGGCCTCCCATTTTCTCTTCAAAAGTTTGTGCCACGTGCGCTCGTAGTATGACATTTGCTTGAAAATTCCTTCGATCCACTCCTTGAGCCAGGGGAACGCATTAGGAACGTGGTCTACAGCTACACAATCATAAATACTAGCAATGAGAGAAGAAATAAAGGGAAATTAACATTTAAGGAAAGACTACACTTACGAGATGCATTCCACTTCTTGGGGAATGGCAGGAACTCGGGAGGGATGAGGTCTTCAGTTTTTACCCGAACAAAATGCCCCTTCCTACCTTGGTATCGATCCTCGTCTTCACGAAAAAGAGGCCTTGATCGCTCGACGAACAATTTTGATTAGTCACCCATCGAAAAATTCGGGGATTGTACAGACGGAGTAGGTGGTCGAGGGTGAACCGAGGAGATTCACTGTTGTTCAAAAAATGGCATAAGAGGATCACGATCCTCCAGAGGGACAGGTGGATTTGCCCAGGCATACCTCATACCTTTCACAAAAGGCTAGGATTACTAGGTCTACCGGGCCCAGCGTGAAGAGATAAGTGTAAACACTTTAGTACCCCTCCACGTGGGTAGTAATATCGTCCTTAGGCCCCGGGACAACCACGTCCTTGCCTTCCCATTTACTGTCCCGACTCGGTTACCCTCCGGAAGGTATCATGACAACATCTAGTCCCTACGACTAGGTAAGCCTAAATTTGCGGATAAAACTTAATTAAAATGCGATAAATAAAGACAGAAATGGATAAAATTTAAATAATCATAACGATGTCGTTCGACATGTACAAACATAAACCCCAAAGACACGGATTGTCACAATATAGTCACAAGCTTCTATACTACTATAGCTCTAAACAAAACTTGGAAGAAAATACATAGGAAAATCTCTATAAGTCAGAATGGAAGGTGACTCGGAGGATTCTGCGGACGCGAAAGAAATACCTTACAGTCTCCTGGTAACAGCTGCAACGACTAGCCACGCGACTGATAACTCGTACCTGGATATGCACACGAAAAACATATGCAAGAAAGGGCATGAGTACACCACATTTGGTACCCACTAAGTTCCAAGCCTACCCCCAGTCAAGTATTGACGAGGTCAGGTTAAGGCTCTACTAGATTTACATGTAAATCAATTTAAAACAGTACGAAAGATAAGTAATTTCTACAGTAGACAGTTAAAGAAAGTATTCAAAAAAAATATAACAGTAAAAAGAGCCCTCGGCTCAGAACAATTTAACACAAGGTGGAATCTCCTGGGATACTATCCCGTAGTTCCAAACGCGTATGCAGACATGAGGATCTCCCAGAATACGTCTGTAGTACCAAAATAAATATGCAGTGCTAGGGGATCTTCCAGAATACGTGGGGATCTCCCAGAATACATCTGTAGTCCCAAAATAAATATGCAGTGCTGGAGGATCTCCTGGAATACGTCTGTAGTCCCAATTGAAATATGCGATGCGAAATGAATAGCAGATAGGCATCAATTTAAATAGTTCATCTAATCACAGGTAGGAAAACAGGAAACTAACAAAAAATGACGCAGAAAGTGTCAAATAAGCAATTGATATGTAAACATGTAAGCATGCTTTCATAATCTAAGGTAAACAGTTTAACACATTTAAGCAATGTAGTAGGAGAAAAATAATTTATAATTTTCGAAGGAAAAATGAGATTTTTGCGAGAATGGACCGTGTACGTACTCGTCACCTCACGTACACGGCACCTACACAACAATTTATGTCAAAAAATCCTAAGGGGAAGTCCCCAACACAGAGTTAGGCAAGCCACTTACCTCGACTGCTCAAATCAACTCGAAATCACGTTCTTTCCACGAGTACCCGACTCCAAATGGACCAAATCTATTCAATTCAATTGCATAATGTAAATATAACTTTAATGAATTAATCTAACTAATTAAGTCGAAGCTAATACTCGAAATAAGGCAAATCGCCCCAAAAAGTCCCTCGGGCCCATGTCTTGGAATCGGGAAAAAATTAAAAATTTTGAACACTTATTCACTCACGAGTCTAACCATACCAAATTTACTCGAATCCGATACCAAAATCTCGATCAAAACCCAAAAATTCGGCCTAGGAACTATTCTCAAAATTTCTCAAATTTTCACCCCAAATTCGAAATTAAATGATAAAAATAATCAAGGATTAGCAGGAATTAACCAAAATCAAGTAAGAATCACTTACCCAAAACACCCAAGTGAAAATATCTCCATGAATCGTCAATCTCCGAGCTCCCAAGTTCAAATTATTAAAAATGGCTTAACCCTCTATTTTGGGTCTTTTAAATTCTGCCCAGATGTGTATTCACTGCGATCACAGAAACCCAATCGCGATCGTGAAGAACAAAAAAACGCGCCTAAGATTTAACACTACACGAACGCGGGAACCCGTACGCGAACGCGGTTCATTAATTCCTCCAACCCTACGCGATCACGACTGACCTCACGCAACTGCGAAGGGCACGACTCGAACCACTGCCGTATCACTTCCTCTTCGCGAACGCGACCTAGACCATGAATGACCAAGTTGCCTACAATATGCGATCGCGTTCCATTATATGTGATCGCGATGCATTAACCTGACTAGAATTCAACTTGCTATATGCGATCACAGACTCCTTCACGCGATCGCGATGAAGGAAATCTAACTGCACTCACACCAGCAAAACAGTATTCTCTACAAGTCCAAAAATGACCCGTTGAGAATCCGAAACACCCCCGAGAACCCCGAGACCTTAACCAGTTCTATAACCTCATTTGAACTTAGTCGAGCCTTCAAACCACATCCCATAACACCAAAAACAAGAATTACACATGAATTCAAGCTTAAGAACTTAACATTTTTTCAAAATACACAAATGATGTCGACACACGTCAAAACTAGTCTGAATGACCTCAAATTTGACACACATGTCACAAATGACACTATGAACCTACATCCACTTCCAGAATTCCATTCCGACCCGATATAAAATTTCACCTATCGGTCGAAATCGCCGAAAATCTAACTTTTGCCAATTCAAGCCTAATTCTACCACATACCTCGAAAACACATTTTGATGCGCTCCTAACCCAAAAATCACTCAACGTAGCTAACGGAGTTGACGGATTTCCATTCCGGATCCGTCTTACATAGTTCTGACTACGGTCCGATTTCTAAGGCTTAAACTCATAATTAGGGACTAAGTGTCCCAAAACTCTCCGAATTCCATAACTAATCACTCCAGCGAGTCCTAAAAGCAGAGAAAAACATGGGAAAAGAAGGTATTAGGGGTTCGGGGCTCAAACTCTCAAAAAGACCGACCAGGTCGTTACATTTACAGTCCTCTCGGACTATAGGAAGGGTATCTTCAGTAACGGAGCATATGTATCTCCAGGCTCTTTTACCTATATCTTTCTTGACAGAGGACTTATCGACCTTGAATTCATCCCTGATATAGCATCCCTCGGGTATGAATCTTTTCATGGGATCCCCTAGAGCCACTTCGTGAGCATCTACCTCAAAATCTGGCTGAGTGGGAAGATAAAGGGGCCGCTTGCTATGGTACATACTTGGAAGCTTGGGCCATTGTGAATTTGGGAAATATATGAATATTTGAAGAAGGAGTATGAAGATATGAAGGTTATAAATGAATATATAAAGTTCTGGGTTGGAAATCCAAGAAAAAACGTGAAGGTTCAGGTTAGAGATGAAGATGTGAAGGTTCATGAGGCGAGGTATGAAGATTTGAGAAATTTGAAAGCCGTGATAAAATTCAAAGGTAAGAGCTAGGATAAAAAAGTGAAAAATGTGAAGAGGTTCGGAGCTTTTATAGGGGAAAATTCAATCATTGCGCGACATTTCACGTTCGAAGACAACCAGCCGATGAGCGATACGTGTCCGAAGTTAGAACGATGCGACTATAGGACATTTTGATTTAGTTGTCACCTCCATTATAATGTATGGGGGAAGAAACTGGAGTTCATTTATTCGTTTCCCATTGTTTCGGCAAACCTACTCTCTGGAAAACGAGGGGACTATCTATATATGGGTGAAATCGAAAGTAATGCCTACCCTATTTTCGACGAGGAAGACGGAAGAAGGGCACGGATATATGGGGTTTAAATCGAGGATGAGAGCCTTTCGTGCCAAGGCCTATAACTGGTGAACAATGTGCCCATCGTCAAGCATGATGAAGCAACAATCCCCGAACCTAGACGAGCTCCAAAACCTTGGAAAACATGGAAAACTATTGCAAACGACTAACAGAGGGCCGTGATATCAACACCTAACCAGATTTCACGGTGCAGATCTCGCCCTATATCGGCTATGGATTAGTAATTAACGAGAAAGGAAGATTTTTACCATTTTTAAGTTGTACTAGGATGAAAATATCCTACTATATAAAGGGAAATATTTTTTATTCAATAGAACATATTGTAACACGCGAACCAAGGCAATACAAACTCATTTCTCTGTTCTTTAGCAATTGCAGAGTTCTTATTTTACTGTTTGTTCTTCGTCCCATAAGTGACTTTGAACCAAGGGTCCGATCGAAGGCAAACCACTATTCAATCTAAGTCCAAGTATGTTGTAATATTACAATTGGTTTGATTGTTCTTTTTGTCTTTAACTCATTGATCCAATATTCTTGATCATTTGTGTTGAATCTATCCGCACATTCTTAAAATTGCACAAATTTAATTGTTATCCGTTTTAAGGTATACAGTACTTGTATTGTATTGTACTGTACTGTATCGTTTTATGAATGCAACGTTTGGATAGATTGTATTGTTTGCTATTATTAAATAATATTTTATTTTTTTGGTTTGACTGTATCGTATTGTACTATAACTAATAAGTTTTCTAAAATACTTTGAATTATTTTAAATATTAAATTTATCACGAATTATTCTTTAAAATAATTTTTTTTTAACTTTTCATAATAATTAACAATAAATAACAATGATAAAAAAACGAACGGAGGAGTAGACAGAACATAGGAATGAAGATTAAATAATAACAATTTGCACACTTGTAAACAACTAACAATATGCAGCGAATTGGAGATTAACGTAATTAGAATTGGAGATCAAATTTGTAGGAAAAAGGAAAGAAAAAAGAAGGGCAAAACATATTCTTACTACCTTTGACGTTGGAGTTGGCAACTGTAGGCAGCAGAACCAATTTTGGAAAAAAAGGGACGAAGACAAAGTAGGTTATAGATTGGAGATTTGAAGTTAAAATATAATTTTTTTAAAGATAAATGGTAAAATAAAATTATGGAGTAGTAAGTTAGCATATAATTAAAAAGAAAAATAGGAAGCACTACCACCGAATTTTGGAAATATGTTTATTGTATAAAGAATTCATCTTAGAAATTATTAGAATGTTATTGTTGTTGTATTTTTCTTAAATGTTAGGCTTACCTAGTCCTTACGACTAGGTGTCATCACGATACTCAACGGAGGGGAAATTGGCTCGTGACACACGTACATTGAAGGGTGGTCAACCGTTCACCGTTCATCAAAAAATTATATTATGTATATAGGTTAAACTATATTCTATATGTGTATATTAAATTTTGAACAACCTTCGCGAAATTTCTCGCTTTGCCGCTGAATTAATAATATTAGATATATGCGATGTATTCTAGAGCACTTTGAATTATTTTTCATACAAATTGTCTCTTTTTTTTAGACAACTAGGAAATCTGACCATAGTTTTTCTAGTTAACTCCAATGTTTGAGACACTACCTAACGACTTGTTTGGATGGTTGTTACCCATTGTATCGTACTGTATTGTTATCCCAAAATAATATTTGTTTGTTTTGTTAAAATTGATTATATTTTATTGTTAAATGCATTTTCCCGAAACAATGAAAAGTTACATTTTTTTAAACAACCGATTTGGTGTAGTATTGTTTCCTATTTTTATTTCTAATTATGTGCTAACTTATTACTCCATAATTCTATTTACCATTTATCTTTTAAAAAAAAAATATTTTAACTCTAAATCTTCAATCTATAACCTACTTTATCTTGATACTCTAGCTGTAGAGATACTCTAGTTGACCTTATTATACTTGATATGAATGTCTTTGACATGATGATGAGAATGGATTGGTTGTCTTCTTGCTATGGTATCGACGATTTTCATGCAAAGATAGTTAAGTTTGAGATAACAAACGAACCCAATTTTATTCTAAAAGGGGGTCAGGTTCTAGAGATTTGCAAAGTTGTACCTTTTATGAAGGCTCAACGACTTCTGAATAAAGGTTGCTCGACCTCTTTAATAATATCCTCAGGTATATCATCCTCGTCTGACTCGGAATCCATCAGAGCATTCAAAAACTCAAAACGTGTATGACAAAATCACCAATATTAGCTTTACCATCGGGTTTAGAAGGATTTATGGTGTTCTGTGATGCATCAAGGGTGGGATTAGGATGTGTTTTCATGCAAATAGTCGCGTTATAGCATATGCTTTGAGACAAATGAAAAAGCACAAGCAAAAAAATCCTACACATGATTTAGAGATGGCTGCAATAGTATTTATTTAAAAATTTAGAGGCATTACATATACGGTGAAACTTATGAGATTTATATTGACCGTAAGATTTTGAAGTACATTTTTCAGCAAAGAGATTTGAATCTTCGGTAACATCGGTGGATGGAACTACTCAAGGACTATGATTGTTCTATTTTGTATCATCCTGGAAAAGAAAATATTGAGGCTGACGCATTGAGCAAAAAATCTAGGGTAAGTTTGGCACATATAGTTCCTACAAGGAGACCTTTGGTTCAAGATATGAATAGGCTAGAGGGTACATACGTCAGATTTAGTGTTAGAAATTCAAATGCATTATTGTCTTATGTTAAGGCTAAGTCTTCATTAGTTAAGCGTAGCAAGGCCATCCAATATGAGGATGAGCAATTAAGCAAACACAGAGATGAGGCCTTAGCTGGTAAAAGCAAGGATATGATTGTTGAAACTGATGGTGTTCTTCGAATGGGTAACAAGCTATGTGTAGCCGACATAGATGGGTTAAGACATGCTATTCTTGAAGAAGCTCACAACTCTAGATACACTATACATCCTGAATCCATAAAAAATGCACCATGACGTGAAGCAATTTTATTGGTGGAAAGGTATGAAGAAAGATATTGCTAAATTTATTTCTAGTTGTTTGACTTGTCAGCAAGTCAAGGCTGAGCATCAGCGACCCATAGGACTATTACAACAAATTGAGATTCTAGAGTGGAAATTGGAAAAAAATTACTATGGATTTTGTCAACGGTCTACCACGAACCCTTAGAGGTTATGACTATGTATGGGTGATTGTAGATCCATTGAAAAAATCAACACACTTTTTTCCAATGAAGACTACATATGATGGAGTGAGGTATGAACATATATTTATGAACGAAATTGTCCGACTTCACAGAGTTCCAGTATCCATCATCTCTGCTAGAGGATCATAATTTACTTCACGCTTTTGGAAATCCTTTCAAGAAGCATTGGATATACGAGTAGATCTTAGTACTGCATTTCATCAACAGACATATGGACAGTCATAATGTACTATACAAACCTTGGAGGATATGTTGAGAGCTTGCATTCTTGGGTTTGGAGGTAGTTGGGACGCTTATCTACATTTAGCTGAATTTTCTTACAACAATAGCTTCCATTCCAGTATCCAAATGGCACATACAAAGCATTGTATGTTAGAAAATGTCGTTCTCTTATCGGATGGTTTGAAGGTAGTGAGACTAACTGATTGGGACCTGGCTTAGTATAAGAAGCTATTGATAAGGTCCACTTGATCAGACAAAGATTACTCACAACTCAAAGCAGAAAAAAGTCTTATGTAGATAAAAGAAGAAGAGATTTAGTATTTACAGTCAAGGATAAGGTGTTCCTACGAGTCTCCCCTATGAAAGGTGTGATGCAGTTTGAGAAAAGAGGCAAGTTGAGCTCCAGGTATATAGGACCGTATGAGACGCTAGACCCAGTGGGAGTTGTGGCTTATTGTGATGACCCAAGGGATCATTTTATAAAATTAGACTCCGTTCCATGCCTAATAACCATAAAAAGACTAAAATTAAATACCTCGATTTGCGTGCGCAGTCCGGACGTGAAACCGGAAAGCTTTTATGCGAAAATATGAGAAATAGTGATTTTTAGATTTAAATTTGATAAGAGTTGACTTTGGTCAAAATTTTGAGTAAATAGACCCGGATCCGTGTTCTGATGATCCCGGGAGGTCCGCAGTAAAATATGGGACTCGGGCGTATGCCCGGAAATAAATTCCGAGGTCCCAAGCCGTAGAAATCAATTTTTGAAAGAAATTATTTTGCTGAAATGTTTGATAATTAAAGAAAAGAAATAATGCTAAAAATCATTGGTATCGGGTCCGTATTTTGGTTCCGGAGCCCGGTACAACTTTTTATGATATTTAAAGGTTAAATGTGAAATTTGGTGAAAAACGGAGTTCGTTTAACGTGATTCGGACATCCGGTTGAGAAATTATGAACTTTAAGAGTTTTTCTTGAAAATGATGAGTTTTGAGGTTTAATTTATAGATTTACATGTTATTTTCATGATTTTATCGCACGATCAAGTCCATATGATATTTTTAGACTTGCGTGCATGATTTGTTTAGAGTCCCGAGGGCTCGGGTGAGTTTCGAATAGGCCACGGGGTGTTTTTCACTTAAAAATAACTGTTGGTTTTTCATTGCTGGTGTCCCGGTATTTGTTCTGTGCGATCGCATAGGCAAGTCCGCGATCGCACTGAGTAAAGTTGGAGACCTTGTTTGGTACACTGTGCGAACGCACCTCCAGGAGCGTGATCACACTGCTTTCTTCCAGCTGTGCTATGACAGTACCCTCCGCGATCGCGCTGAGTAAATCAGGCCCGGGGGGAGGGGAGGTCAATACCCTGTGCGATCACACCCCTCCCCATGCGAACGCAGTGCTCAAATTTCCAATACCCTGTGCGATCGCATGTAATTACCCGCGATCGCACAGTTGCCCAGCCCAGCTATTATAAATACCTTTTAAAATCCGGACAAAACCCTTTCTTCTCCAATATTTCGAGGTTCCATCCCTAAAAATGAGTTTTCTTCAACAATCTTCATCCCTAATTCATAGGTAATCAATTCCAAACCTTGCTCTTTCAATTCCTTACTATTTTACATCACTTTTAAAGCAAAAACAAAGAATTTTCATGGTAAAAATCTAGGATATGGGTAGAATTAGGGAGTTTTGTAAAAATTGAACTTTTATATCAAATTATGGTCGGATTTCAAAACTAATAGCATATTTGGGTTCGTGGGTGAATGGGTAAACGTAATTTATTCCGAGCTCCGAGTTTAGACCAAGCAGGCTCGGGGTCGGGTTTTCACCTTTTTTGAGAAAAATTATATTTTTCAATAAAGCTAGTTCCTTTAGCATTAGTTAATGATATTAAGTTAATTTTGATTAGATTCGAGCAAGTTAGAGGTGAATTCAAAAGGAAAAGCAATAATTGAGCAGTGAGTGGCTTGCGGAATTGAGGTAAGTGTTTGGTCTAACTTTAGCTTGAGGGAATAGGACTCCCCACTTGTTTGTTAGGTGAAATGCATGGGCATGGTGTATATGTGTGGTGACGAGTATCTATGCACCACCCAAATTAGTTGTTAAACATGATCCCCTTTCCTGTTCCCCACTTATTTGATCATTGTCTTAATTGCNCAGTTCGCGCCAAGCTTTTCACAATACTGTTATTTTCACAATTTCAAACAGAAAATCATATAGCTCGTAAACATTAACCATATCATTTCACATAAAACCAACCAGAATATAAGTAAACACCGTAACGTTGTCAATCCAGCTCAGTCTTTTTATACTATGATAACTCAAGAGAACGACAAACATTTTTAACACACTTACAACAACAATTGAAAATAACTCAATGAAACCCAATAACCACGTGAACCTCAACAGTTACAAAATAGTTAGACTGCATTTCTCACAACTTCCTCAATATTATCAAAACGAAACCAACATGAACGTAAATATATATATATATATATATATATATATATATTTACGTTCATGTTGGTTTCGTTTTGATAATATTGAGGAAGTTGTGAGAAATGCAGTCTAACTATTTTGTAACTGTTGAGGTTCACGTGGTTATTGGGTTTCATTGAGTTATTTTCAATTGTTGTTGTAAGTGTGTTAAAAATGTTTGTCGTTCTCTTGAGTTATCATAGTATAAAAAGACTGAGCTGGATTGACAACGTTACGGTGTTTACTTATATTCTGGTTGGTTTTATGTGAAATGATATGGTTAATGTTTACGAGCTATATGATTTTCTGTTTGAAATTGTGAAAATAACAGTATTGTGAAAAGCTTGGCGCGAACTGTGAAATTCTTTATGAATAAATTGATATGATATGTCTGGTGGGAGCGGGTTGCACGGCGCAACAAGGAGTGATAAGGGTGGACTGGTGGGATCGGGTTGCACGCCGCAGCAAGAGCAATAAGGGTGATATATTTAGGGAGGAGCAATAAGGGAGGACAGGTGGGAGAGGGTTGCACGCCGCAACAAGGAGCGATAAGGGAGAACATTTATATTTTTATTGATTTTCAAAGAAAATAAAGATTTGAAAAGCTAAATGTTTATACTTTACTGTTTTGTTTTTTTGAAAATAAAGATTTGGAACTTTCTATTTTATACTACTATTTTCATATTTTGGCACTACTTTTATTCAAAGATAAAGTTTGAAAACTTGGAAATTTTTGAGGATTGGTTATAGCTGAGGCCTGAAAGAGGCGATTGTGTTATTTTATTATTGTTGTAGTATTTGAATTGATGTGTTTAGATTTCCTTCATGTGTTATAATTATTGTCTCAGATATATTTTCTTGTTCGTGTAGAATTATTTTATTGTGTTATTGTATATATATTAATATCACAGGTTTATTGTTAAAGCCCCGCCTTAGCCTCGTCACTACTTCGCCGAGGTTAAGCTCGGCACTTACTCAGTACATGAGGTCGGTTGTACTGATACTACACTTTGTGCTCTTTTGCACAGATCCAGGTAATAGTCAGCAGTAGAGGGTTCCAGGACGTCCACCCGATTCGTTTGGAGACACGAGGTACATCTGCCGGCGTTCGCAGATTCCGAGAGTCTTCTCCTATTATTATTTACACTATTTTATTATATTCAGAACAATTACACTAATTCTTTCAGCCCTTATTTGTAGTATTCTTTAGTAGTTCGTGGATTGTGACACCAGACCCTGGGGTAGTCTTAGAGTCATTTGTATAATTAGTTCGTGGTTCGTTTTACTTAATTGGTTGCCATTATTATTTTGTTTTATTATTATTGGGAATCATTTTTATTAAGTTCATTTTAAATCTATTTTGATTATGCTCAAGCCATTAATTAGGGAAATTAATTAATCGATTTCTAACATTGGCTTGCCTAGCAAGTATGGTGTTAGACGCCATCACGGTCCATAGGTTAGGAATTTGGATCGTGACACTTATCATTTGGCACTTCCTCCTGAGTTGTCGTTTATTCATTTAATATTTCATGAAATTGAGTTCGTGAAAGTCTTAAGGAGAAATTATAAAGTTGAAGAAGCTACATGGGAAGTAGAAAAAGATATACAAGCAAAGTATCCTCATTATTTCAGTCTACAGGCACATACCTGAGCTAAATTTGAAAACCGAATTTCCTAAGGTGGGGAGAATGTAATACTCATTAAAAATAAATAGGGTAATTAAGTAAATTGCAAAAAAATAAAATAATACAAGACAGACAAAAAGAAAGAATACAATTAAGTGGGCTTAGCCCATTAACGTGACAGAAGCTAAAAAGGTTGAAAAGGGAAAATCCCCTTTAGCCAACTCCAAATACCGTGATAGAGGCATCAACAGGGAAAACGAAAAGGGGGGAAAGTTTCTGATGTTGCCTCAGTGCCAAATACAGTTTCATTTAAACATTGGCATGTGTTCTTTAGTCTCAGCGATAAGCTCCCGGTAATTACATATAGTTTTCCTTCTTTTGAAACAGTAGTAATGTTACATGATTCCTCGCGAGAGTAAGTAAATATAAATTGGGATTTGATTATAAGTTAAAAAGAGGAGGTTAGGGATTTGAGATAAATCCATAAGATTTTTCATGAATTAAGAGAGTATATTATATGAATAAACTAAAAAGTTATAGATTATGGACTAGTTGAATTACTCGTAGTATGGGTAAACATAATTCAACAAATGATGGTCAAACATGAACCTCTGTGGGTTTATATATTCTAAACTAGTTATGGATTAGTGTAAACAAGAAAATTAACACTAGATTGGTGTTGATGTTGTTGTAATACGGATCGTTTGAGGTGACGAGCTTTGTATTTCATACGAGTACTGTGAGTAATAATTTTACTGCAGTTTGTGTTTTCATAACTTGCATGGTTTATACATTATTTTGCAAATCAAATGTGTTACCGAATGTTTGAAATTTCATGTGGGATAAATCATTTACTTGATATGGTTCTGAATAGTATACTTGAGATGTTTAAAGTTATTTAATATATTCTCACTGTTACTAGACATGTTTTACTGTTACTTGAGATATGATTAGCGTTACCGAAATTGGATTACATGATTTGATTAGAATTGAAATGCCCTATACTATTTTGAAAATACTTTCATGTGAATATTTACTGTTTATAAAGAAAAGTATAAACGGGAGGAAACTTTGAAGGATCTCGTAGCTAACAGGGATTTTATTAGACCTGATGCACCTTGTAATTACCGAATACTGCTACAGCCCTCGCTAGTGGGAAGGTAGAACTAACATACCGTTATTGATTTCCCTTGAGTAAGGACTACAATTATATTTGACTTCTTGCGAAGAAGTCCACAGTTATACTGATTACATGATCCGTTCATTGAAATCTCCCAAATATGAATATTGATATTATATAGTACCTACCGAGCTTATTACTGAATTGTTAATTGAATTATATTACATGAAAAATATGATGAGACTGAAAATTATTTATTGTTTCTGAAAGGCATTCTTATGATATTTTCTGTTTAATATACTAGCATGTTTTCTCACTTCTCCCCAATTAAAAATAGTTGTGGTTAAGTGTTATTACTTACTGAGCTAGCGACTCACTCCCCCACTATTTTTTTTTAGAGATAGCGGTTGACGCAGGCGAGGATTTCGTTAATCAGAGCGCACATGTTGATAGTTCTTGGTGAGCCTCGCACTTGTTCGCGTGGGCAGAGATTTTGTTTATTGTTATGGTCTTTTAATTGAACTCTTAGAGTCGCTCCATAGTCATTCTTTAGTGTCATGAGTATTCTTTCGTTATTATAGACTTATGATGAGTATTGCACTTTCTTATTGAATTTGGAGATAAATAGTATTTCTAGTTGTTAGTGGGTTGATTATTAATGGTGGAGACTTATTTTGGTTAACTGATAAGTTGTTGGTTGGTTGGTTTGATATTAGGATAGTTGGTTGTTGATTTTAAGACTAGAGTTTTTTTTTTGGATAGTCCAGAAACAAGGGAAACTCTGTCCCGTTTTCTGTAAAAATTCGATGAGGCTTACTTAAGAGCATTTACTTCTAAGTGTCGGTCTTGATCCTTAATTGGATCGTGGCAGTAACGCCACTAATTATTATAGGATGGCATATTGTCAAGAAAAATTGTATCATGTACAAATTACAAGTACATATATGTACTAATCCAGTACCAGGCCAGCTTTAACATGGCCATATATGTCATCATTGTCAATTTTAAAAATCCAGTGATACCATCTTGCTCCATGAAAAACTGACGCTACGTAATTTCCAAACATAACAAGGTAAATTTTATACAATAGTGCATAAATGATATCAGAAAAACCCACTCACTTGTTTAATTAACCTTAGATCATGAAGCATTAAACTAATTAATAACCAGCTCTGCTAGCTAATCACATCATTGTTGGTGGTGTTTTGCAACGAAAAGATTTGGATTAATAGTAGCCGAGAATTTCTTCTTTGTAGGTTTCTCTATTTCAGACTCTTCCGATGGCCTTTATTTGAGATGAGTTCTATAGTTTGATGGTTAATTACTCGTGTTCGCTTCTCTTCTTTCCAATCTTGGTCGTTAGGAATGATTTTTAAATATATATATGTTCATCCTTTCGTCGAAGAAGGCCTTCAATGGAGTTTGTTTCTTAATAGGTTTATTAATAAATTTACAGGGTGTTTGGCTAAGCTTATAAGTCAGTCAAACTGGCACCTTTTGGCTTATCTACGTGTTTGGGAAACATCCAAAGTGCTTATAAGCTAAAATCAGCCATAAGTCATAAGCTGGTCACCCCCAACTTATGTTTTTCAGTTGATAAGCACTTTTAGTTTGACCAACACTTTTACTTATTTATCCTTAATAATATTTTCTAATTCACAAAATACTTTTTTGTAATGACCCGACCGGTCGTTTTGAGAATTTAAGCTCTGTTCGGTGGCATAAGGTGTCGAACAGCTTCACATTGTGTATATCGACCTACGTGCATGATTGTATTCAGTTACCGGATGATTCGAAGTCAATTTGGTAGAAGGATTTTTTTTGGGAAGCTTAAGCGGTGAGTATTTGACCGAAATTTCACTTTGGTGTAAATGGCTCCGGAATAAGTATTGTATGATGCCAACAACTTTCTATGGTGATTTCGGGTTTAGGCGTGCGTTCGGATTTGGATTTGGAGGTTCGTGGTAGAATTAGGCTTGAATTGGCGAAATGGGGAATTTGGCGATTTTCGATTGGCAGTGGAAAATTTGATATCGGAGTCGGAATGGAATTCCGAAAGTTGGAATAGGTTCGTAGCGTCATTTGGGACGTGTGTGAAAAATTTCATGGATGTGTTTTGATAGGTTTTGGCACGAGTTTAGATGTTTGAAGATTTTAAAGTTCATAAGCTCGATTCATGGTGCGATTCGTAGTTTTGTCGTGTTATAATGTGATTTGAGACCTCGAGCAGGTCCGTATTAAGTTATAGAACTTGTTGGTATGTTAGGACAGGGTCCCGGGGGGCTCGGGTGTGTTTCGGACAAGTTTGGTTCTTATGTCTCGCACCTGCGACACCATGGAGCGCAGGTGCGTCTCCGCTTCTACGTGAGCCCGGTCGCTTCTGCGATCCCAGAGGCTTGAGAGCTAGTCCACTTCTGCAGATGTTGGCACACATGTGCGATGGCTGCTTCTGCGGTCCTTTGTTCGCATCAGCGAGGAATCTCGCTCCTGTGGTTCCCCTTTTCGCTTATGCGGTGTCGCTGGTGCGGCTGTAAATCCGCAAATGCGGTCCCTGGCCTGGTGAGTCATGTTCGCAAATGCGGATTCATACCCGCATATGTGGAAGCGCAGGTGTGCTTCTTCGTCCGCAGATGCGGATGTCATGGGCAGATTCTTATAAACGAGGGTTAGCCATTTTCTTCACATTTTAAGTTTTGGACTTCGGATTTGGGAGCGATTTTTGAGGGGTCTTCAAACTAATCGAGTAGGTAAGTTTTCTTCACCTAGAATCAAACATATTCCATGATTTTGTCTTTGTTTTTATCATTTATATTGTGTATTGGGTTGGGAAAAATGTTGTTTTCTTGAAGAACCTTCTAAAACGAAAAATCATTATTTGAGAGACGAAATTGTATCGCAATTTGGTATATGGTTGAACTCTTTTTGGAATGGGTGTTCGGATTTTATAAAATATGTCGGGTTCCGAGGTGCGGGCCCGGGTGTCGGCTTTTGGGTCGATTTTTAGATTTTTGTAAAGATCGAAACTTTATTATCCGTAATAGTTCCTTATATGTTTTATGTGTGTTTTGAAGTTGTTCTAGTTTGATTGAGACGTCCGGAGGCTTTTTCACCCGAGAAGTCCATTTTAGAGTACTGGGTTGTTGTATTTGAGGTAAGTATCTTGCCTAATCTTTTGTGAGGGAATTATCCCTTATGATTTGAGTCTTCTATGTTGATTGTAGTCCGTGTACGCGGGGTGACGAGTGCGTGCTCAAACTTAATTGTGGAAAGTTGGCCCTTTAGGAAATCTTAGGTCCTTATATTCGCTGAGTATGAATTGTTCACGGTATGATTGAATTTCCTAATTTCTAGTTTCATCTTTACTTGCTTAAATGTAGGGTTTCTTACTTTTGGATTTACTCTTATTGCCTATTTGACTCCTAATTGACTTATCTGAAGATTTTACCCCTTTTACTGTCACGCCATATTTTTCTTAACTGCTTATCTCTAATTGTAAATATCTTCATCTCATCCTATAATTGTTGGTCTTAACTGAGGTTATGATTATTTTCATGTTGCTTTTCCTTAAGTGGAATTGTTGAATACCCTCAAAACTGCCCGACCTTAAAGGAAGTTTGGATAGATTATACCTTAGCCGACTTGCCCGTACATAGAGTTATCGGATTTGTGTTGATTTCTTGTTGACCCGTGCATTTAGGTATGATTGTTATATGATATTCTCATGCCTTGCGGAGTTGTTCTTAATATGCCTAGCATTCTTTATTGTGTTTATTACTTGTGAACTAGCTTTCTTGTGGTCGTAGGTTCTTGAGTTGATATATTTACTGTTTCTTGTATTATTGTCATTGTTGTTGTTGTACTTGTTGTGTAATGCACGGGGTTTCTGCCGTGCGGTTTTTGACATGGGGATTTGCATGAGGTTTCTGTTGTGGCGTGTTTTCTATTGATAATTCACATGCGGCGTGACAAAGCAGGATATATATATATATAT
>ML293432.1:84491-150301 GCA_005239495.1 Nicotiana undulata | reverse complement strand
CCCCCCCCCCCCCCCGACCATCGTGTTCGCGAGCCTTGGCTCGGGTTCGCGTAGAACGACCTGTAGATCCCAATCCACCTCTATATACTCTATGCATTCGCGTGATGCCGGTCACGTTCACGAAGAGCAGACCCTCCAGTGCTCCGAGTTCATGACCAAGGCCTCGCGTTCACATTGAAAAAACCCATCCCCAGCCCATCTTACACTTCCCGATCGCGAGAGTGGCTTCGCGATTGCGAAGAATAACACATCAGAACACTAGCTATAGCAAAAACACACCAGATTTCTAAGTCTAAATCATCCTGTAGCCTATCCGAATCACCTGAGCCCTTGATGTTCCAACCCAAACATGCACATAATTCTAAAAATATCATAGGACTTGCCCGCGCGATCAAATCACCAAAATAACACCTAAAACTACGAATTTAGCACCAATTTGAATGAAATTATTAAGAAAGCTTCAAAACCTCTATTTTCACATCCGAATGTCCGAATCACGACAAATCAACTCCGTACCTCACCAAATTTCACTGACAAGTAATAAATATCATAACAGACCTGCACCGGGTTGCGAAACCAAAATACAGACCCGGTACCAAACAAAATCAAACATTAACCTATTTCTTAAACCATTAAAATTTCAATCTTTCAATTTTTTACAAAAATTCATATCTCGAGCTAGGGACCTCGAAATTCAATTCTGGGCATGCCCGGGTCCCATATTTTATTACGGACCCACAGGACCATCAAAATACGGGTCCGGGCATGTTTACCCAAAATGTTGACCGAAGTCAACTAAAATTAACGTTTTAAGGAAATTCTTTTTATTTTCATCATTTTCAACATAAAAGCTTGCCAGTAACACGCCCGGACTTCACACGCAAAATCGAGGAGGGTAAAAATGAGATTTTAAAGGCTAAAACCCGCGAGATCGAGTTCTAAAACATAAGATGACCTTTTGGGTCATCACAATCCCCGCCTCTAAAATAACCGTTCGTCCTCGAACGGACATAGAAAAGTACCTGAACTGGAGAATAGGTGGGGATATCTACTCTGCATATACGACTCGGACTCCCAAGTAGCTGCCTCAACAGGCTAACCTCTCCACTACACTCGAACTGAAGGATAACTCTTCGACCTCAACTGACGAACCTGCATGTCTAGAATAGCCACCGGCTGCTCCTCATAAGTCAAATCCTTGTCCAACTAGACATAGATGAAATCTAACACGTGGGACGGGTCACCATGATACTTTCGGAGCATGGACACATAGAATACTAGATGAACTGTTGATAACCCTGGAGGCAACGCAAGTCTATAGGACACATCTCCCACTCTCCATAGAATCTCAAAAGGCCCGATATACCTAGGGCTCAACTTTCCCCTCTTTCCAAACCTCATGAAACCCTTCATGGGTGACACCCGCAAAATCACTTTCTCCCTAACCATGAATACCACATCATGAACTCTACGGTCAGCATAACTCTTTTGCATGGACTGAGCTGTGCGAAGCTGATCCTGTGTAATCTTGACCTTGTCCAAGGCCTCCTGTACTAGATTTGTACCCAATAATCGAGCCTCTCCCAGCTCAAACCATCCAACTGGCGACCGGCACCACCTACCATATAATTCCTCATAGGGAGACATCTTAATGCTCGACTGGTATTTGTTGTTGTAAGCGAACTCTGCAAGCGGAAAAAACTGATTCCACGATCCTCCGAAGTCTATAACACTAGTGCGGAGCATATCCTCCAAGATCTGAATAGTACGCTCGGATTGTCCGTCCGGCTGAGGATGGAATATTGTGCTTAACTCTACCCATGTACCAAACTCACGTTTTAAAGTGCGAGGTAAACGGCTTACCCGAATCAGAAATGATAGACACGGGCACACCATGAAGACAAACGATCTCCCGAATATAAATCTCTGCCAGTCGCTCCGAAGAATAGATAACTACCACAGGAATGAAGGGTGTTGACATCGTCAACCTATCTACAATGACCCAAATGGAATCGAATTTCCTCTAAGTCTGTGGGAGTCCAACAACAAAGTCCATAGTGATACGCTCCCACTTCCACTCAGAAATCTCTATCTGCTGAAGCAAACCACCGGGTCTCTGATGCTCATACTTCACCTGCTGACAATTCAGGCGCCGAGCTACATAATCAACTATATCCTTCTTCATCCTCCTACCAATAATGCTTCCGCAACTCCTTGTACATCTTGGCGGCGCCCGTGTTAATAAAATACCGAGAACTATGGGCTCCTCAAGAATAAACTCACGAAGCCCATCAACATTAGGCACACACACACGACCATGCATCCTCAAAACTCCGTCATCTCTAACAGTAACCTTCTGGGCACCACTGTGCCGCACTGTGTACCTAAGGACCAACAAGTGAGGATCATATTGTCGATATCTGATACGCCCAAACAAGGAAGACTGAGTGACGGTGCAAGCTACAACACGGTCGGGCTCTAAAATAGCCAACCTCAAAAACTAGTTGGCCAAAGTCTGAACATCTGAAGCTAGCGGCCTCTCACCGACTTTAATGAATGCAAGGCTGCCCATACTCAATGCCTTCTTACTCAATGCGTCGGCAACCACATTGGCCTTCCCCAGATGATACAAGATGGTGATATCATAGTCTTTCAATAGCTCCAACCACCTCCTCTGCCTCAAATTGAGATCCTTTTGTTTGAACAAATACTGAAGGCTGCGATGATCCGTGAAAACCTCACACGACACGCCATATAGGTAGTGTCTCCAAATCTTTAGCGCATGAACAATGGCTGCCAACTCTTAATCATGGACAGTGTAATTCTTCTCGTGAACCTTCAACAGCCGATACATATATGCAATCACCCTACCCTCTTACATCAATACTGCTTCGAGTCCGACACGGGAGGCATCACAATATACCGTGTAAGATCCTGAAATTGATGGCAACACCCACACCGGTGTTATATTCAAAGTTGTCTTGAGCTTTTGAAATCTCGCCTCACACTCGTCCGACCATATGAACGGGGCACCCTTTTGGGTCAACCTGGTTAACGGGGCTGCTATAGATGAAAACCCCTCCACAAATCGATGGTAATAACCTGCCAAACCCAAGAAGCTCCTAATATCCGTGGCTGAAGTGGGTCTAGGCCAGTTCTTGACTGCCTCAATCTTCTTAGGATCTACCTGAATGCCCTCTGCTGAAACAACATGGCCCAAGAAAGCGACTGAATCCAACCAAAACTCGCACTTTGAAAATTTTGCATACAACTAGCTGTCACTCAAAGTCTAGAGCACTATCCTAAGGTGCTGCTCATGCTCCTCCCGACTGTGGGAGTATATCAAGATGTCATCAATAAACACAATCACAAAGGAATCCAAATAAGGCTTGAACACTCGGTTCATCAAATCCATAAATGTTGCTGGGGCATTGGTCAACCCAAATGACATCACCAGAAACGCATAGTGCCCATACCGCGTCTGAAAATTGTCTTACGGACATCAGATGCCCTAATCCTCAACTGATGGTAGTTAGATCTCAAATAAATATTCAAAAACACCTTGGCACCCTGAAGATGATAAAATAAATCATCAATCCTTGGCAATGGATACTTGTTCTTGATGATAACTTTGTTCAACTGCCAATAGTCTATATACATCCTCATATATCCATCCTTCTTCTTTACAAACAAAATCGGGGCACCCCAAGGTGAGACAAAAGGTCTAATGAAGCCCTTATCAAGCAAGTCCTGCAACTGTTCCTTCAATTATTTCAACTCTGGTGGGGCCATTCGGTATGGTGGAATGGTAATGGGTTGAGTGCTCGGAGCCAAATCGATACAAAAATCAATATCCGCATCCCCGGAAGGTCTGCAGGAAATAACTCTGGAAACTCATGAACAACATGAATATAATCTATGAAAGGAACCTCCGCACTAGAATCACGAACATAAGCCAAATAGGCCAAACACACCTTCTCGACCATACACCGAGCCTCCTCATAAGAAATAACCTTGCTGGTAGAATGGCCAAGAGTCCCTATCCACTCTAATCGAGGCAATCGAGGCAAGGCTAAGGTCAGCGTCTTGGCGTGACAGTCCTAAATAGCGTGATAAGGTGACAACCAATCCATGCCCAATATAGCATCGAAATTAACCATATCAAGGAGTAGAAGTTCTACACTGGTCCCAAGACTCCCAATAGGGACAACACACGAATGATATACATGATCTACAACAATGGAATCCCCTACGGGCATGGAAACATATACAGGGGTACTCAAAGAATCACGAGGTACAACCAAATATGAAGCAAAATAAGATGACACATAAGAGTAAGTAGACCTCGAATCAAAAGAACTAAAGCATCTCTACTACAAACCGAAATAGTACCTGTAATAACAGTATCGAATGACTCAGCCTCAGGTCTAGCTGGATAAGCATAGCATCGGAGTTGGGTCCCACCACTCTGAACCATATCTCTGGGACGACCTCCAGCTGGTGAGCCTCCACCTCTAACGGCATGACTTCCACCTTTAAAAATCTGGCCCCTACATCTAATTTCCTGGCCCTTGCCTCTTGCTGGTTGAGAAGGCGATGCAGCTACTGGTACTGGAACCATGGCACGAGAACTCTGGTGATGTGAACTGCTCAACACATGAGGGAAAAATCTAGCAATGTGCCTCGGATCACCACAAGTATAACAAGACCTAGGCTGATGTGACTGCTGGCCATGAAACTGACCCTGTCGACCTGAATAACCACCTTGAAAACTCTAAACGGGAGGTGCACTGATAGGAGCTGGTGATGCATTGTAGGGTGGCTGATAAGAGTAAGGCACATAAGGGCCACGACCACCCAGGGCATCGTGAGATGCCTGAAGTGCTAAGTGAAATGGACTGGGAGGATGACCTTTACCACAAGTACCCCCGCATCCAGATGAGGCACTGCTGAACCCACCGAAATGACGAGGTCTCTTGTACGACCTCTGACCTCCCTTTCCAAGAAAAATCTCAACTCGTTTGGCGACATACGCCACATACTAGAAAGAAATCTCACTCCCAATATCCTTAGCCACCTGCATTCTAATAGGCTGAGCAAGACCCTCAATAAACCTCTTCATCCTCTCTCTCTCTCTCTCTCTCTCTCTCTCTCTCTCTCTCTCTCTCTCTCTCTCTCTCAGTAGGAAGCAGAGGAATAACATGACAGGCCAAATCCACAAACGGGTCTCATACTGAGTAACAGTCATGCTGCCCTACTGCAGACGCTCGAACTGACGACGACGCTCATCTTTCAAGGTGATAGGGAGAAACTTCTCCAAGAAGAGATGAGAGAACTTATCCCAAGTAAGAGAAGGCGACCCATCTGGTCTGGTAAATAAATAATCCCTCCACCATTTCTTGGCGGAACCTATCATCTGAAAAGCAGCGAAGTCAACCCCATTGGCCTCTAATATACCCATGTTCCGAAGAACCTCATGATAACTGTCAAGATATTCCTGGAATCCTCTGAAGTAGCACCATTTAAATGAACTAGGATGAACTTGGTGAACCTATCCAATCTCCAAATGGGCTCAAAGGACATAGTTGACCCATCACCAGGTTGGGCCGCAACAACCGGCTGAACTACTCCAACTGGATGAGCTGCTGGAATCTTAAACTGGGGAGCCATCTGCTCCAAAGTGTGAGTAGAAAGAGTCTAGGCTCCTCCTCCAACCTGAGATATGGCTGATGCAATGGGGAATGCTCAGTCTAGGACACACTCTCCATAAGTCCCACCAATCGTACCAAGGCATCCTGAAGAACTAGGGTGGCAATAAACCCCTCCGGGACCTGAGTTGGTCCGGTACAAATAATCTGAGTTGGAACCTCCTCATCGAACTCTACCTGAGGCTCCACGATTGGGGCTGCTACTCGGGCCCTAGGTTGAGCCCTGCCCCTGCCTCTCCCTCTGGCTTGGCCTCAACCTCGACCTTTGCCCCTCGTAGGAGTTGCTGCTGGGGGCTTTAGCTGAAGCTCAGTTGAAGAAGCGGTACGCGTTCTCTCCATCTGTGAGAGAATAAGAATAGGAAAGTTCAATCAGTATTGAGAAAAACAAAATCGCACGATAGAGTTGAATAAAACTGAAACTTGTTCCTAACTTTATGGCCTCTGGGAGATAAGTATAGACTCTGTACCGATCCCCCAGACTCTACTAAGCTTGTCCGTGAATTGTGAGATCTAGGCAACCTAGTGCTCTGATTTCAACTTGTCACGACCCGAAATTCCCACATCAGGGCCGTGATGGCGCCTAACATTTAACTTTCTAGGCAAGCAAACATTAGAGACTCAATACCTAATAACCTTAAAACTTATGGCGATTTTCAACAATTAATACATATCAAATTAATAAGACAACGGAAATTCATTACAAAACCGAGTATTTATACATAAATGCCCATGATCTGCAGTCAAAACTCATGAACTTCAATGATTTATCTACAAATATTTGGCTGAAGAAAAATACAATTGTTTATGAGTCAAAATAAACAGAAAAATGAAGCAGGTAGAGGGGGACTCCAGGGTCTGCGCACATTGGCAGATCTGCCTTGGGTCTCCGGTGTAGTGAAGTCAACAACAAATCTCAGAATCAGCTCTGACTGACACCTAAATCTGCAAAGAAAGTGCAAAGTGCAGTATCAGTACAACCGACCCCATGTACTGGTAAGTGTCGATCCTAACCTCAGCGAAGTAGTGACGAGGCTAGGACAAGACACTCACAAACAACCTGTTCAGTATAATCATACATATAACAATAACAATAATAAAAGAAATAAGAAAGGAAATATTGGGAAGGGGACATGCTGAGGGATTCACAATATAAGGAATCAAAAACAATAATATAACCGGACCAATCAATATCCCTTAGACAAATAAACAAGTAAACGCGGTAAAAGTAAACTACATAGCATCACCCTTCGTGCTTTTACTCTCAACCTCACCATATGAAACAATAGAACGGTATGGAATCACCCTTCGTGCATTAACTCTCTCATAATATAACATGGCATCACTCTTCATGCATTAACTCTCTTTGACCGACACCTAAATCTGCACAGGAAGTGCAAAGTGCAGTATCAGTACAACCAACCCCATGTACTGGTAAGTGTCGATCCTAACCTCAACAAAGTAGTGACGAGGCTAGGACAAGACACTCGCAAACAACCTGTTCAATATAATCATACATATAACAATAACAATAATAAAAGAAATAAGAAAGGAAATATTGGGAAGGGGACATGCTGAGGGATTCACAATATAAGGAATCAAAAACAATAATAAAACCGGACCAATCAATATGCCTTAGACAAATAAACAAGTAAACGCGGTAAAAGTAAACTGCACAGCATCACCCTTCGTGCTTTTACTCTCAACCTCACCATATGAAACAATAGACCGATATGGCATCACCCTTCGTGATTTAACTCTCTCATAATATAACACGACATCACCCTATGTGCATTATTACTTCAATATTTATTGCCACAATTCCAAACCTCAATTATGAGCCAATGCTCAACAAATGCAAAGTTTAAGTAAAACATGATAAAAGTTGTCAACATAATAAAAGGCTAAGCTAAGCATGAACAATACGATTAAAGACTACAACCGTTACAAGAATAAGACTCATTCGCATTCTATGACTCGATAACAACACATAAGTGCTCGTCACCTCATCTATACATTGTAGTCAACAACCAAACGCGTAGCAAATAGTCAAATAATACCTAATCCCTCAAGCCAAAGTTAGACACAACACGTACCTCGCTCCAAAGGCGAAATACAAAGCTCAGCCATCGCTTTTCCTCTAGATTCCACCTCCATACCACTCGTATCTAGTCATAATTAACTTAATAAAATTAATTATTGCTAAAGAAATTAATTTCAATACATAATTATGGGTTTCCCAAACTTTCCCCCAAAAAGTCAAAAATCGACCCCGGGCCCGCTTGGTCAAAACTCGAGGTTCGGACCAAAATCCAATCACCCATTTACCCTTGAGCCCGAATATATAATTAGTTTCAAAATCCGACCCCAAATCGAGGTCCATATCACCAATTTGCAAAAATTCCCAATTCTCCCAAAATCACTAATTTCTACCATGGACGCCCTAGATTTTAGATGGAAATTTCATGAAATACAATGGGTAATTGAAGGAAATTTGTTTGGAATCACTTAGAAACACATTGGGGAAGAAATTTCCTTTTGAAAATCGCCCCTAGGTCTTCTATCTTTTGAAAGTTTGAAGAAATGGCTTGAGTCCCGTTTTGGGACTGTTTTTAAATCACTGGGTAGGACTTCTTTGTGGTCGCGAAGGGTAGCGTCCCAGAATACTTACGCATTCGCGAAAGTTTGCACGTGTTCGTGATGGTGTGTCCCCCTGACCATCGCGTTTGCGAGCCTTGGCTCGCGTTCGCGTAGAACAACCTGCAGATCCCATCCCACCTCCACATATTCTATGCGTTCGCGTTAGCGAAGAACACACCCCCATGTACTCCGCGTTCACGTTGAACAAACCCATCCCAATCCTAGCTTACACTTCGTGGTCGCGAAGCATAATACATCAGAACACTAGTAACAACAAAAACACACCAGATTTCTAAGTCTAAATCATCCTGTAGCCTAACCGAAACTAACCCGAGCCCTCGGGGCTCTAACCCAAACATGGACAAAAGTCTAAAAAACATCATAGGGACTTGCTCGCGCGATCAAATAACAAAAATAACACCTAAAATAATTTAGCACCAATTTGAATGAAATTTATGAAAGCTTCAAAACCACTATTTTCACAATCGAATGTCGGAATCATGTCAAATCAAATCCGTTCCTCCCCAAATTTCACAGAAAAGTACTAAATATCATAACGGACCTGTACCGGGCTTCGGAACCAAAATACGGACCCGATACCAACAAGATCAAACATTAACCAATTTCTTAAAACCATTAAATTTCAGTCTTTCAATTTTAACAAAAATTCATATCTCGAGCTAGGGACCTCAGAATTCGATTATGGGATACGCCCAACTCCCATATTTTATTATAGACCAACCGGGACCGTCAAAACACAAGCCCGTTTAGCCAAAATATTGATCGAAGTCAACTAAAATCAACTTTTTAAGGCGAAAATTGTTATTTTCATCATTTTCAACATAAAAGCTTTCTGGTAACACGCCCGGACCGCGCAACAAATCGAGGAGTGTAAAAATGAGATTTTTAAGGCTAAAAGCCGCAGGATCAATTTCAAAATCATAAGATGACCTTTTGGGTCATCACAAAACTAGTCTGTTTAACCCTCGTACTCTGAAAGAAGGAAGAGAAATCCAACCAAGGCAAAATACTAAAGTAGACAAAACGAGAAATCTCTTATTGAGAATAGAACTCAAGACCTTCTGTTATTAAGCAAGCACCCTAACCAACTAATCTACGATGACATGTTACTTTTTTGTGTCAGTTCAGATTAATTGATCTCTTATTTCAATGATTTGCTATAAAATTCAAATATAGCTATGAATGATAATTTCTGAAAGTATAGCTATAAATGATAAATGATATGCACATGTTTGGTGTGTCGTGTAATTTTTCCTTAACAGAAGCCCAAATGGCCCGCTTGTTTTCGAATTAGGATGCTAACCACAAGAACATATGATGACCCAATAGGTCATCTAGAGTTTTTAGAACCTAATTCTGTTTATCGAAGCCTCCAATAGATTCTTTATGCCTTCTTCGATTTACATGCATAATCCGGGTATTTTTTCGGAATGATTTTTATGTTAAAAACTGATAAAATATGAAATTTTGCCTTAAAAATTCATTTGAGTTGACTTTGGTCTTTTGTGGAGGGGTTCTCATCTGTAGCAACCCCATTGACTAGGCTGACCTAGAAGGGTGCCCTATTCAGATGGTCAGACGAGTGTGAGACAAGCTTTCAGAAGCTCAAGACTGCTTTGACTACAACGCTTGTGTTGGTGTTGCCCACAAGTTCAGGATCTTCTACTATATATTTTGATGCATCCTATGTTAGGATCGGTGCAGTATTGATGCAGGATTGCAGGGTGATTGCATATGCATCGCGGCAGTTGAAGGTTCATGAGAACAGTTACCATATTCATGACTTAGAGTTTGCAGCCATTATTCATGCAGTGAAGATTTAGAGGCACTATCTTTACGGCGTATCATATGAGGTTTTCACGAATCATTGGAGCTTTCAGTATTTGTTCAAGAAAAAGGATCTCAATTTGAGACAGATGAGGTGGTTGGAGTTATTGAAAGACTATGATATCACCATTTTGTATCATCCCGGAAAGGCCAATGTGGTTGTAACGACCCGGTCTGTCGTTACGTAGAACCTGCATTATAATTACTCTTATTGATTTGCTATAGGTTGGTTATACTGTATTTGATGTGTTAGATTTGGTAGGCTTGAAATCGAAATGATTATAATGAGAATTTAGCCACTTTGTCTTTAAAATAGCCTTAAAGTTGGAAAACATCAACTGAGAGTTGATGTATTAGTAAAGAACCTCGGAATGCAGATTTTATGGCTTGGATAGCTTTTTAGGTGATTTGGGACTTAGGAGGGTTATCAGAATAATTTTGTGATGTCCGGTGTAGAATTAGGCTTGAATTGGCAAAAGTTAGTTTTTGGTGATTTTCGGTCGGCAGTGAAAAATCCGCTATCGAGGTCGGAATGGAATTCTGACAATTGGAACAGGTTCGTAATGTCATTTTGGATATGTCTGCAAAATTTTAGGTCAATCGGAGTTGTTTTGGATAGTTTCGGCATCGTTGGTGGATTTTAGAAATTCCAAAGTTCTTAGGCTTGAATCCGATGTGATTTTGGTGTTTTGATGTTAGTGTTGGTGTTCCGAGGGTGCAACTAATTTTGAATGATCATATGTGATGTGTTGGTATGTTTGGTTGGGGTCCCGTGGGCTCGAGATTGATTTCGAATGGTTAACGGAAAGTTCGGAGTGGGAAATTGCAGCAAAAAGTTGCAGGGGTGAAACCACAGTGATTTCCGCACTTGCGGAAGATTGACCGCACGTGCGGGCCTGCAAAAGCGGACAGGGGTCCGTAGGTGCGGATTTTGGCTGGCTCAGGGAAGTCACGGATGCGGAGAAGAGGGCGCAGGTGCGGAAGTTAGCCCGTTTAATGAAAGTTGCAGGTGAGGACCTGGGACGGCAGGTGCGCTTAAGTGGCCGCAGGTGTGGAACCACTGTTCACAAAGTATAAAAACTTGCCTTCGTGAATTTTAACCCTTTTTCCACCATTGTTGTACGGGTTCCGAGGGTTTTGAGGTATTTTGAAGAGAGAAACGTTGGTGCATCATTGAGGTAAGCTTTTTGGATTTAATAACTCGATTATAGGTGATTTTAGACCTTAATATCAGTGTAAATTAACGGAAAATCAGTAGAAAAAGGGGAAGCTAGGGCTTGAGATTATGAGGCCTTTAGGGATCGATTTGAGGGGTCAAACGGACTCCGATTTTAGCGTTCTTTATATGTACAGACTCAGGAGATGACGAAGAACATTTTGGTATAAAAATTTCTGAGTTCTGGGATGCGGGCCCGGGGGTCAGGTTTTGTGCTTAAAATCGATATTTTTCTATTGGAATTCATTCCTTAAGCATAATTTGATGATAAAAATTTGAACTTGGTAGATTTGGAGTATTCGGAGGTTGGTACGAGAGGTAAGCGTATTGCGGAATAGTTATGGGCTAGTTTGAGGGAAGTAATGTCTTTAAATCCTGTCCTGAGGGTATGAAACCCCGGACTCTGCACCCTTTCACGGGTTTTTGGAATGCATAGATTGGAACTTTGGAAATATATTCCCTTTTAACTTGATTTCAATATCAACAAAGAAATGAAAGCATAACTCTTTACTCGCTTGCAGCGCCTCTTAGTCTTTTATTTTAGCCTGCCTTGTGAAGATCTCTCGGGTGTCTACGGCAGATCCGATCAGTCTCGTGATGAAGAGAAGCCTTTTCCGATGTTGAAAGGTATCGTCACGACAACTCAATTTGTCCGGTAAACTACTCGGGGCTCCCCATGGTTTAGTAAAAGGGAGGGGATATTTTTTATTCATCCGGGGGTTCATTCATTATGAACTAAAAAGTGGTTGGCTGATTAGTGAGGTCTTAAAAACGTCATAGAATTCATGATCGGCCATTCCATTTTTGCTTTCAGCAAGTAGGCGACGCGAATCTATGCTTTCTATCTTTCAATCGGATACCAATTGCTTGGATGCGTTTGAAAGCCTCGAGATGACTTGCAGAATAAATTCTTTCTAGGTTTGTCTTGTGTCTCCGAAACAAACGGTCCATTTATTGATGGGCGAACGACGGGGATTGAACCCGCGCGTGGTGGATTCACAATCCACTGCCTTGATCCACTTGGCTACATCCGCCCCTACCCCCGCACAGGTTGAAGTCTCTATCTATGATCAGATCCTTTCTGAACTCCCCTATGACCGCTTATCAAAGAGAAGCTTTTTCCTATACTATAGTGGTAAGTCTATTGTTGTGTTTCAGAATTAGGGGAAACAAAGCTTCAACAAGTAGAAGCTTCCTGGCAAAGCTTCAAACAAAGAGGTTGGGCTATTCACTTCATTGATTTAACTTCACTTTACTTCGACATACTAAGCAGAAGCGCGTAGACGAAGGGAGAGGGGAATGCTTTTTCAGTTTGTTATGGGTTCCAACCCATGGACTTGGTAGCAGACGGTTCGGACGATTGCTCCCCTTATCACCTCCAGAGTCACAATGGATTTCGACAGTTAAAGCCTATGCTTAATAGTATTGATATATTTTTGATAAGATTTGGGTTGTAAGACATGTTTGGGGCCTAGTGCCGATCTTTTACCCTTGGGGGATGTTTTACTATTTTCCTCACTAATATGTTATGATTTTCACTCAGTCTTTTCTTGATAATTTGTTTGAAACTCAGAGCATTTCGATACTATTTCATGAAAAATAAAACACTGTTTTGGGTCGAGAACCCGGTATATTTAAGGACTGAAGGGCATGTGGAGAGCGTCTGACTGAGTGAGGTTGCGGGCCTATAATGTTAGTGATTTATGCCATGATGTGGCTTGTTATAGCGCTTGGGATGTAGGAGCCCCTCCGGACTCTGTACACACCCCTAGTGAGCGCAGGTACCTAATGAGTGATGTTGCCCGTGGGGCTGATACTGAGTGATTGTGAGGTTTCCTGATGGGATAATATTGAGTGATTGTGAGGTTTCTTGATGGGCTAATATTGAGTGACTGTGAGTTGCCTGATGGGCTGATACTGATGGAAATTGTTACGAGAAATGATTATGGCCTCGAGGGGCAGAGTTATGATGGTTTTACTGAGTTTTCGAACTATGATTTACTTTGATTTTCAAACTGGATTTTACTAGAATTATACTGAGATATATTGATATTATACTTGGTTCAAAGGATTTCTGGAAATTTGTTTTCGAACTTATGTATTTGGTAAATACTTCATGTTACTTGGTGTTTTACTTCTGTTTTGTTAATTGATGTATCTGTGCTGTGTGTTTTATATTTCTCAGACTGTGATTTATTTTCATTACTACTGAGTTGGTGTACTCATCATTACTCCATGTGCCTCTGTGCACAGATCCAGGTACCGATTTGGAGCAGTAGCTCTCTTGTTCGTTAGCAGCAGCTTTACAGGATTTCGAGGTAGCTGTCCAGCGTCCACAACTTCTCAATTTCCCTTCCTTTTTTAGTTTTAGTATTTCATTCCTAGACTTTATTTAAGACATTAGTAGAGTTAGCTTTATTTCGTAGATGCTCGTGACCATGTTGACTCCAGTCTTGGGAGGTTTTGTTTAGACTATTATTGGGACGCTAGGACTTAAAGAACTTATTTATGCTATGTTTGCCTTTTATTATTGAATTGTGAATCATTATAATAGAAAAAATGCGTAGTAATGTGATGGTTGGCTTGCCTAGTTCTACGATAGGCGCCATCACGACCTGTTAGGATTTGGGGTCGTGATAGTGGTAGCCGATGCCTTGAGTAGAAAGGCAGCGAGTATGGACAGCCTTGCGTACAATCCAGTCGGTGAGAGGCCACTTGCATCAGATGTTCAGGCTTTCGCCAATCAGTTCATGAGGTTGGATATTTCAGAGCCTAGTCGTGTTCTAGCTTGTACAGTCGCCCGGTCTTCCTTGTTTGAGCGCACCAGGGAGAGGCAGTATGATGACCTTCATTTGCTTGTCCTTAGAGACATAATGTGGCACGATGGTGACAAGTAGGTTAGTGTTGGAGATGATGGGGTTTTGAGGATGCAGTGTCGTATTTGTGTGCCCAATGTAGATGGAATTCACGAGTTGATTCTTGAGGAGGCCCACAGTTCCTGGTATTCTATTCATCCGGGTGCTGCCAAGATGTATAAGGACTTGCGGCAGCACTATTTGTGGAGGAGTATGAAGAAGTATATAGTTTCATATGTAGATCGATGTCTAAATTGTCAGCAAGTAAATTATGAGCATCAGAGACCTGGTGGTTTGCTTCAGAAGATAGTGATTCCTGAGTTGAAGTAAGAGCGTATCAGTATGGATTTTGTCGTTGGACTCCCACAGACTCAGAGGAAGTTAGACATGGTATGGGTTATTGTGGACATGCTGACCAAGTCATCGCTTTTCGGTCATGTGGTAGTAACCTATTCTTCAGAGCAGTTAGCTGAGATCTACATCAACGAGATCGTCTGTCTTCACAGTGTGCCCGTGTCTACCATTTTTAATCGAGGTATGTAGTTCACCTTGCACTTTTGGAGATTAGTACAGCGTGATTCGAGCTCGCAGGTTGAGTTGAGCAAAATATTCCACCCTCAGACGGATGGACAGTCCTATCGCACTATTCATATATTAGACGATATGCTTCGCACTTGTGTTAAAGATTTCGGGGGTTCGTGGGATCAGTTCTTGCCACTTGCAATGTTTTCCTATAGCAACAACTACCAGTCGAGCATTAAGATGGCTCCCTATGAGGCATTATACAAAAGGCGTTGTCGATCGCTAGTTGGATGGTTCGAGCCGAGGGAGGAACGTTTGTTGGGTACAGATTTGGTACAAGATGCCTTGTATCTAGTTAAGATTATTCAGGATCAACTACACACTGCTCAATCCAAACAGAAGAGTTATGCCGACCGTCGAGTTTGTGATGTTGCATTCATGGTCGGAGAGAGGATATTTCTTAGGGTTTCACCCATGAAGGGTGTGATGAGGTTCGGAAAGAAGGGCAAGTTGAGCCCTAGGTACATCGGACCCTTTGAGATTCTGGATAGAGTGGGTAAGGTGGCTTACAGGCATGCATTGCCACCTAGTTTATCAGCAGTTCATCCGGTGTTCCATGTTTCCATGCTCCGGAAGTATCACGGTGATCTGTCCTATGTGCTAGATTTCAGATCTATCCAATTAGACAAAGATTTGACTTACGAGGAGCAGCCAGTGCTATTCTAACCCGACAAGTTCGACAATTGAGGTCCAAGAGTTATTCTTCAGTTCGAGTGCAGTGGACAGGCCAATTGGTTGAGGCAGCTACTTGGGAGTCCGAGTCAAATATGCAGAGTAGGTATCCACACCTTTTCACCAGCCCAGGTACTTTTCTATGTCCGTTCGAGGACGAACGATTGTTTTAGAGGTGGAGATTGTGATGACCCGTTAGGTCATCTAGAGTTACAGAATCTAATTTTGTGTTTCAAAGCATTAAATAGCTTCTTTAAGCCTTTATCGATTTGCGTGCGCAGACCGTGTATTTTTTCGTAAGGATTTTTATGTTAAAAACTGATAAAATATAAAATTATACCATCAAAATTTATTTGAGTTTACTTTGGTCAACATCTTGAGAAAACAGACTCGGATCCATTTTTTGATAGTTCTGGTGGATCCGTATCATGATTTGGGACTTGGGCGTGTGCCCAAAGTCGAATTTGTAGGTTCCTAGCTCGAGTTTTTGATTTTTGTTAAAAAATGAAAGTTTAAACGTTTAATGGTTTTAAAGAACTGACCAATGTTTGACTTTAATGATACCAAGTCCATATTATGGCTTCGAAACCCGGTATAGGCCATTACTATATTTATGACTTGTTTGTCAAATTTGGTGAGAAACAGAGTTGGTTTGACGTGATTCGGACATTTGGTTGTTAAAATATATATATATTTTAATGTTTTTTTGAAAATTTCATTTGATTTTGTGTTTGATTCGTAGTTCTAGGCGTTATTTTGATATCTGATCACGCGAGCGAGTTTGTATGAGGTTGTTGGACTTGTGTGCACATTTGGGTTGGAGCCTCGAGAGCTCAGGTGAGTTTCAGATAGCCTACAAACCTTTTGAACTTAGAAAATTTCTGGTTTTCTTTCATTCCTGCTAGTGTCTGGTGTAAGCTTCTACGCGATCGCATATATCCAACCGCGAACGCAAAAGGTAACTGGGGGTTGTGGGAAAGGTAATCTAAACAAACACGGGGGACAGGACGCGAATGCAGAGCAGTGGGGGGACTACCCTTTGCGAACGCTCCCTCACCCACGCGAAAGCGTAGTATTGGATGGGTTGGGATGGGATTTGACTGTTTCTCTATGTGAACGCGTAACCAGGATCGCGAACGCGAAGGTTAGGGGGGGCTTAACCTACGCGAACGCGTAGAGTGACTCACAATCGCGTAAGCCATCTGGACAGTGCCTTTGTGAACGCGTCTGGGTTCACGCGAACGAAATGAACACCTAACGCCAATGATTAAAACAGCCCCAAAAAGGGATTTTGCTCATTCTTTAAAAATTCACAACTAGAAAACCCTAGAAGCAATTTTTCCCAGGAGTTCTTCGTCCCCAATTCATTGGTAAGTGATTCTAATCTATTGTCTTTCAATCTTTCATTACAATTCATAAGATTTCAACCTGAAATCTAGTACGTTCAAGGATGAAATTGGGGGTTTGGGTAGAATTAGTGATGTTTGTACAATTGGAATGTAAACCTCAAATTTAGGTCGGATTTCGAAACAAATTACATAATCGGGGTCGGGGGTGAATGGGTAAATGAATTTTAGTCCGAACCTCGGGTTTTGACCAGCGAGCCCGGGGTCGAATTTTGACTTTTTGGGTGAAAGTTTGAAAATTCTAAATTTATGCATTGTAATTGATTCCTTTAGCAATATTTGATATTATTGGTTCAATTGTGGTTAGATACGATTTGTTGGGAGGCGGATTCTAGGGGAGAGGCACCGATAGACCTTTGAATTAGACTTTGGAGCGAGGTAAATGTCGTGGTTAACCTTGACCTGAGGGATTAAGACTTGTTTACCTATTTGCTACATGTTTAGATGTTTGATACAACAAATATGTGAGGTGACGAGTACTTATGCGTTGTTATTTGGTCAAAGCAAGCGGTGGAACTTGTTTTCTTGCTAATTATTCCTTCCTTTGATCATGATATCCATGCTTAAACTAGTTAATACTAAATTGAACGTTCTTTTTGCATTTATGAGCTATTTGAGATAATTGAGTATTGTTTTCCAACATTGTGGTTTGTGTTGTGGTAACATTGTTGATGTTAGGCATGTTCTTGCTTATTATGTCTCCTATTTGTTTATGTTTACTATTATATGGTGAGGGAGAGTGTGAATGTACGAAGGGTGATGCCGTATAGAATCTATTGATTATGATGAAAGTGAGAGTAAAAGAACGAAGGGTGATGTCGTGCAGTTATTATTATTTCAAGGTAAGATATAGAGTAAAAACACGAAGGGTGATGCCATGCCGATATTATTGTTTCACAATGAGGTAGAGGGTAAAAGCGCGAAGGGTGATGCCATGTCGATATTCTTGTTTCATAGTGAGGTTGAGAGCAAAAGCACGAAGGGTGATGCTATGCAGTTTTGTTCATTATGTTTATTCATTTTGCTGGTTAATGACTTTTTGATTGTTTATTGTTATCATTCTCTGTAGTGTTTATCGTATCTTATACCTCTTTTTCGCATGTCGCCTCCCAAAATCACATGTTTAGCTTTTACTTGTCACTGTGTTGTATGTATATTGTTATCTCTACAGGTTTATTTTTTTACCTGGGTGTCTTTTCATAGCCCCGTCACTACCTCGTCGAGGTTAGGCTCGACACTTAAGAAGTACATTGTGTCGGTTGTACTCATACTACACTCTACACTTCTTGTGCAGATTTTGGTATTGGTCCCAGCTACCCGTGAGGTGTTTCAGCTTGGATTTGCTTTTGGAGACTCGAGGTAGTTCAGCTGCGTCCGCAGACCTTGAAGTCCCCTTCCATTTACCCTAGTTTACTTTTCTTTTCCTTTGAGATAATTGTATTTATTTCAAACCTTGTATGTAGAACCTCTAGAAGCTCGTGAATTGTGACTGCGGATCCGGGTTATACTTAGATATTTTTACTTATCGTAATTGATTAAAATTGCCTTAAGATCCTCTAACATTGGCTTGCCTAGCAAGTGAAATGTTAGGCACTATCACAATCCCGAATGTGAGTATTCTGGGCCGTGACAGAACAAAACGAAGCATGTTTCTTCTCCTTCTTTTCTGAATTCCAAGTCAACCCCGTTTGTTAATTGGTAATATTGAAGACCTTAAATTTTACTTCTTTCTTATTCTTCTTGATCTTCTATTCTTCGTTTCTGGGAAACTACTAGTTATATCCGTTCATAAGTAAGTTATTATAAAATTGGTCAATACATAAAATATTACCAATATTAGTCAAATAGTTATTATTATAGCCAAAAAAAGGTTGAATGTTCGGTTTCTTTTGAGTGAGTGTTGTTGGAAAAAATTGGGTACATCTTAAGGAGTTTGAATCTCGATTTTGGGATTATTAGGTGAAGCTTTGAAGTGGTTTCAGTTAAAAATTCAAAGTAGAAGATGAATATGAAAAATGATGATATGTGTATCACACTGTGTATCACTTATGCATCATATGTGTACCAAATATGTATAACATGTATATCTATGTATACCTGTGTGTAAGATACATGCATGATACATATTTCATATATGTGTCGCGGAAGAATTTTTTAAACTCGATTTTAATTACGAAATTTGATAATAACCCCTTCTAAATCACCTGCAATCTTGTTTAAATTTTGTATTTCGCATCATCAAAAATGATTTCGACGAATTCCAACAATACCCATTGAAAGACATCTTTTTTTGCCTAATTTCTTTTTAGTATTGTGTATCATTGATAATGAATTCTGACTCCAAACTAGTCTAATTCACATTCAAATTTTCTCAAATTTTATATATTGTCTCACTATGTGTTCTCAAAGAATCGCAACAATAGCTATTGAAAAAAATCATTTTTGCCAATATTTTTTAATGTTGTATTTATTGTTATTTTTTTTAGCTATTTCTTGTAGCATGACTAAAATGGCTAGTTGTTGGTAAATAGTATTTTTCTTGGCGCTTTCTGTAAGATTCCCTTAGTTTCTTAACTTTCAAATCAACCCCCGTGTAAATGGTTAATTATTGGAGATTTCAACTTTTTTTCATTTTTAAACGCCTCGAGACACACCTGCGTGTAGAGGGGATAATGTCGCTTTCTAATTAAATTATTGTTTCTTACTTTAACATGAAAAATAAGTACTTAAAAAGCATGTAGGACTCACATAAATGAAAAGCGCTCGAATACTGAATGATTGAACAACAAAGGAACCTTAAAAGGCAGATATAATTTCAATCAATAATTAGATAGACTAATAAATTCTTTCCATTGTTCTTTTACACATGTAAACAACAATCTAAGGCCACTTAAAAATTAAAGTATTTTCGTCATTAGTAAAAAGATAAATTCCATCCCCATCTATTGACCATTTGCAAGATGCATTAGCGCATCTGCTTTGATCTTTTGAAGGATCAAACAGAAGAAAATTTCCATGCAAAGTTCCAGAACTCATTTGACAAGAAGCAGTTGGATTATCAGCACTTGTATCAATAGAAAAAATAAAAACAAGACCGGTACCGACATTGCTTTTGCTAATGTTATGCCCTTGGGCTGTGCATTGGATAGATAATGGAAAAGCCATTTGACTAGAAACTTCTACTTGATAAATTGTAGCTAAGGAAGACGTTAGAATTTGTAGAAGGACTAAAATTGGGAGATAGAATTTGCAGGAATTCATGATTATTTGTATGTTTCGAGGAATGTGGTAATTGTTACTTGATTTTATAGTTGTCATGGTTTACTAGTTAAGTAAGTTGTTCAAGAAAAGATTAAGGTAATGAGACATGGGAGGAAGGGAACTAATTGTATTTCCAAAACCTTCGCAACACATCATGGAAATTCTATATTTATATTTGGAAAGGAAATCCTAAAGTAATTTTGTAATTTATTTGTCATTCTTTTGGTGCCTATCATTGTTTTATGACATTTTTGGGACTCGTTCTAAGCTCATCTCTGAGTGGGCGCTTGGAAAACTCCTTGACTCTTGTCTTGTGAGGCTTATGCTCAAAGCATCTTACTGTATCCTCAAACACAGTCCACGCTCTTTGATCGAGTATCGCCCAACAACTTCTAGGCTAGTCCTATGCGAATTTTCCTTTTAGATACACTAACTACTCTAATTAGACGTGGACTAAAAAGAGTAGTAACTACTTCCTTTATTACACTTTATGTGAACCTAATACTGTTTGGATAGTCAAAAAATAATTTCTTTGGCCATGTTTTTCTGCAAATGCTTCTTAAATAATTTAAATTGTTAAGTATATTGATTTGTAACTTTTTTTATGTAGTTTTTAAATATGTAAATTTTATTTCTAGAAACTTAAAGATTTATGTTCGAATTCTCACCAAAAATTAGTTTGTTTAACCCTCGTACTCTGAAAATATTCATATACACTAAAACAAAGGAAATAAATGAAGGAAGAGGAATTTACCCCTCCCCCCTCCCCCCTAGGAGATATAAAAGGTATTGGCAAAGAAGTAATAACGAAAAATAAAAAACTAAACTAGCTAGAGAAAAAACTAAACCTCATGTTATTAATCAAGCACTCTAACCAACTAATCAACAAGGACTTGTTGCATTTTTTTGTGTATGTTCAAAATAATTGATCTTTTATTTTATTTATTTGCTAAAAAATTGAAATACAGTTACAAATGGTAATTTCTGCAAGTATAGTTATAAATGATCAATACAGTGCACATGTCACGTAATTTTTCCTAAAAAGAAGCCCAAACTGTTTCTGAATTAGGATGCTAACCACAAGAACAAAACCAAGCAGGCTTCTTTTCCTTTTTTCTGAATTCCATGTCAGTCTTGTTTCTTCTTGATCTTCTATTCATCGTTTCTGGGAAACTACTATTTATATTCGCCCATGAGTGGGTGTTGTTGGGATAAACTTGGTACATCTTAAGGAGTTTTGTCATGCCCCGAACCTGGGCCTGGAAGTAACACAGCACCCGGTGCCTAACTACATGTGATCGAGCGAACCAACTGGATGGCTGAATCAACATGTGATACCACAACATACTGAATGTGGAAGATAAACTAAGACATGCTAATATACTGAAAGTCTAGATGATATAAATCTTAGAACGGAAATACTAATACAATTCTGAAACACATTTGTAGCCAACATAGCTTAACATGAAAAGCCTGCAACTCTGTCTAATTGTTACTTTAGTCTATGAAGCTTCTAATGAAGTACTTAAAATACTAGCTATTTATAAATATTGAAAGACTGCAAAGTAATGATAATGCCCCGGAAGAACTGGGGCTCACCAAATAGCTGGTACGAGAATCCTAGCGTTCTGAATTGTCAACCTATAAATCATTGCCTGCATCGTGAGATGCAAGCCCTGGGAAAAAGGGACGTCGGTATATTGGAATTTCACTAGTATGTAAAATAACTGAAAGAAAGAACGGTAAATGCCGAAACTGAAACTGAGCAGATAATAGAGAACTGATAACTGCTGAAACTAAAGTTGCACTGATAACTGATAACCGAAATGATAACTGATAACTGAACAATAGAAGTAAGGATATGAATACTCCCCTTTCTGAATGATGAACCACCAGTTTATCTGAATATATATATTGCGGCCACATGCCCAATATATATATATGCACAAACTGCATTCTCAGGCCCAAAGATGCATAAAGCATAAAATGTGGCCTCATGCCCAAAGATACATACAACATTAACTTCGGCCTCAGGCTTAAATATGCATAAAGCATTAATTGCGGCCTCATGCCCAAATATACGTAAAGCATTAACTGCGGCCTCATGCCCAAATACAGGGTTCAACATTTAGGGATTTAGAATCAGGAACTAAGAACCATACTGCAATACATGATACTGAAATACTGAATCATATTGAGTTACATGATATTAGAATGCTGAATAGACCTAGACTAAGACATGTATTCATGAACTGATTATGAAACCTGAAATTTTAACTATTATGACATGCTGAGTAATCTAGACTGAGACTCATGAAATCAAACCCAAGTCTATATTTATTACGCATTGATTTCACAACATGCAGAATGAAAGTCATGAACGAGTTACGAATCTAGAGAATAGGAGTTCCGCAACTATTCAAGGAACTAGGCTTAACTATATCTCTAAGGCAATTAGTAAACTCGTAAGAGAAACGTAGTGTAGGTAGAATCATTAACTTTCCCAAACATAGAGGGCTAGCCTCATATGCCTTCACTTCCTGCTCATGAGCATAATACAACATTCACCAACCCTTTCAACTTTATTCTGTAGCAATACAAGTCAAAGAGATTCCATATTAGCAATAATACTCATATTTTGGTCGCTTAGGTATTTTATCAAATATTTGGTGGGCATAAAGCTTCATAGTCCTTATTAATGGTGTTTCAACACCCAACAACCCTTTCTCTTACTCCTAAATAATACTAAAACCTCAAATTTCTAATAATCAATATCATTCTTCATCACCCATAAGATAAACAATACCCTTAACGAAAAATCAACAATTAAAAACCCAAATCCATAATCATTTTAGACCGCCAGGTTCGTCAGTTGAGGTCAAAGAGTTACCCTTCAGTTCGAGTGCAGTGAAAAGGTCAGCCCGTTGAGGCAGCTACTTGGGAGTCCAAGTCGGACATGCGGAGTAGATATCCACACTTGTTCGCCAGTTCAGGTACTTTTCTATGTCCGTCCGAAGACGAACGTTTGTTTTAGAGGTGGAGATTGTCTTGACCCAAAAGGTCATCTTATGAATTAAGACTCCATTATGGACTCACTATCCTTAAAAATATTTATTTTATTTACCTCAATTTTTGTGCACAGTCCGGGCGTGAATCTGGAAAGCCTTTATGTGAAAATATAAGAAATAATAATTTTTGGAGTTAAATTTTGATTTTTAGTTGACTTTGGTCAATATTTTGAGTAAACGGATCTGAACCCGTGTTCCGACGGTCTTGGGAGGTCCGCAATAAAATATGAGACTTGGGTGTATGCCTGAAATTGAATTTCGAGGTCCCTAGCTTTAGAAATCAATTTTTGAAGAAAATTGTTATGCTAGATTTTAAAGAAAATAAAGAAATGAATTAATATTTGAACTCGTTGGTATAGCGCCCGTATTCTAGTTTCGGAGCCCGGTATAGGTTTATTATGACATTTAAATCATATCTGTGGAATTTGGTGAAAATCGGAGTTCATTTGACATGATTCGGACGTCCGTATGAGAAAATAGTGAAATTGAGGTGTTCTTGAGAAAATCATGAGTTTTGAGGTTAAATTCATAGTTTTAGATGTTATTTTTTTGATTTGATCGCACGAGCAAGTTTGAATGATGTTTTAGACTTGCGTGCATGGTTGGTTTGGAGCCCCGAGGGCTCGGGTGAGTTTTTGATAGGCTACAAAGTGATTTTTTGAACTTAGAAATAGTAGGTGTGTCTGAACCTGTTGCAGGCCTCTGATCTCGCATTTGCGAGATCAGGCATCGCAAATGCGACATAGGCAAGTATGGAAATTTCGAGATTATTATCCCAATTTAGAAGATAGCCTGGGCCAGCAACCTCTCGTAATTTCGAATTTTCTTCGCAAATGCGAAGAGGGCGTGGGGAAGGGCATTGTCACGCCCCAAAATCGAGGGACGAGACCGGCGCCTAACCAGATGAACCCAGTCAAGCGGACCTGGATTGCCTTTCCTACCCAACGTATTACCCTGTGTTCATAACATACAATATTCCATATGAGTTAGCCAATTTAGATTCAGAGTACAATTTACAACATAATTCCATTTTCCACTTTTAACTTTCAACAATAGATAATCCAAAACATACAAGTTACATACAACATTTCTGATGTGATCCACAATTACGAGTGAGTACAACTACCGCCTAAAGATATACATACATATATATATACACACAACCCACACAATGTCTACGGAGCCACTAAGAGTACGGAGCCTCTAAGAGTACTAGGAGTTTTACATAAACTTGCTGGCAACAAGGTCCCGACTATACCTTTTACAACATAAGTAAAAGAGAATGGTATAATCCACACATGGCCCCGAGACGAAATAGGGCTCACTGAAACTGCTGAAGAGATGAAGAGGAGGCACCACTTAAGGCGGGCTGAGCTACCTGCTATGGAACCACCTACATCCATATAAAAGATGTAGTTCCCCCGGCAAAAAGGGACGTTACTACCATGGTGTAGTACTAGTATGTATGAACAAACTTTACTCTAAGTAAAATCAAACAATACACAAATAAGAGACAGTTAATGGAACCAACAAATAGTGCACAGAAACAGAAACAACCACAATCAAGAGTTTCACAAATTCTTATTCCAACACACTCATATTACACCCTTATTCCTTCTCATCAATCCACCTTTATTACTTCCTATTGCGGCGCGCAACCCGATCCCACCGGACAATCACATTTAAGCCTTATTACATTCCATTGCGGCGCGCAACCTGATCCCACCGTAAAATCACATTCCACCCTTTTTACTTCTCACATATCATCCTTATTCCTCCTATTGCGGCGCGCAACCCGATCCCATCGTACAATCACATTTCATAGCAACAATAACAACCCACAATTCAATCACAAGGATTCATATCATCGAGAGTACAATTTCTTAACAACCAAACAATCAAGTGTTCACAATAGTCTTTATCAACCATTAGTTCAATCAATAAGATTTCCATCAACAAGAATATAAATTCAATGCATCCAACAATTCGTATGAAATCAAGCCACAATAAACCTTGCCAAACAATGAGTCACATACGATATTACCATAGTCATTTAGTTCAATTAAATCAATCCATAACTCATTTTCATCACTTGTTACACAACCCTTAGCACTTAGATACATTCACACATTTGGGTTCATTACCATTCTTTCATACCAACATAATTAAGAATTTAACGACCTTGCACATGATAGAGTAATCACAAAGAAATCGCCTTTCACAATTTCACTTAACATGGTAATCGACTGAGAGAACCAGAAAATGAAATCTTACACCTCAACATAGCCGGACAATCAATTCACATATACTCAACAAGAAACTCATACCGAATGCTCGGACACCAACAAGGTGACTCTACGAAGATTAAAGTTAGCCATACATCCCTCGAGTTGAAATTCCCCTTTAATATCTATCACAATTCACGGAACCGTCTAGCACCGTCAATCTAGTCCACAATGTGACATATTTAACTTATAATTAGGAACCTTGAATTCATTTGAGCATTTTATCAAACACTATGTGACCCCTTAGATTACTAACCCCTTTTTTGTGAATAATTACCCAAACTCTCTTTCCCTTTACTAGATTACAGAGTTTAACTCACATGCATGCAAGGTCTCAACTTTCATTTTCAAGAACCAACCTATGTGTGTTTTATTCTTAACCAAAATCTGAGAAATTGGGGAAATAGGGTGAATACTTACCTCTTGTGATGAAGAAGGTGAAGATTACTCGATAACGGGCTTGAGTAGAGATGATGGACCAATTTGATGAAGAAGAAGACTTTTTCTCACTAAACCCACTCTCCCTTCTCTCTATTTTTGTTCAGATAAATGTTAAAAATGAAGGGAAGGTTTTTTTTTGTTTAAACTGGGGTCGGAGGAGAAATTAGAAATTAAAAGAGCCCCGAAGCAAGAAATGCGGTCAGAAATGCGATCACATTCCTACAATGCGGTCAGCATTCCTATCGCATAGTTGGCCCTCAAATGGGCCAAAATGAGAACCGGACTGCCCTGGTATGCGACCATTATGCGGTCCGCATACACGTTATGCGATCCCATAGTGCGTCGCATAACTCCCACCGCAAGAGTCAAGGTGCTAGAATGCGATAACTATACGGCCCGCATTCTTGAAATGTGATCACATCTTGAGCCGCATAGTTGTCCTCAAATTGGACAGCATGTTGTCCAGGTATGCGACCACTATGCCGTCCGCATACCTGTTATGCGATCTCATAGTGCGTCGCATAACAGCGCAATTTTGGGAAATTTTATGTTTTAAGTCCCAGGGTACTTTTCACTTCAAAAAGGTCTGTTTTTAAGAATTTCTACAGTTATAACAACACAGGGACCTATGTGGGCATTATTTTAGACATGAAATTTTAAGGGTCTTTACATCCTCCCCCTTTTAAAATCATTCGTCCTCGAATGAGGATCGGGGGAATCATTTTGACAACACAATACGCAAACCCCCAATTCTCACTAACTCCGATATTTTTCTGAAAATTTCGCCAGAGTTTCCTTTGTAATTAGGCCTATATACCTGTCAGAGAGCCCCCGTAACACATTGTTAACCAATTTCACACATTTTCAATTACTCCAACAACTTGCACATAATTCAGTCATCTCATCAAATCGTATATAATTCAATTACTTCATTATGCTTATACATAGTTCAGTTAACACCACAACTTGCATATCATTTAACTATCACATGAATTGCACATAATTTTAGCTTACTTCAAGGAGTTGCACATTACCCGAATAATCACAACATACAGAAATATGGCACAACTTGAGATGTTACAACAATAAGGTAATTAGAAGAGTGAAGTGTTCTTGCACAAAATTAAACACAAAGGTGTATTTACTTAGAGATGACAGTTCTCACGATCACTACTAGACTTGTTCAAACAAATGGGGATATTTTTCTTTCATTTCACTTTCCGCTTCCCACATGGCTTCCTCGACTTACTGACTTCGCCATAACACTTTAACAGAAGCAATTTCTTTGTTTCTCAATCTACGGACTTGCCTATCAAGAATAGCAACCGGAACCTCTTCATATGACAATTCTTCATTAATTTCAATGGTCTCAACTGGCACGATGGCAGCTGGATCTCCAATTACCTTCTTTAACATGGACACATGAAACACTGGATGCACTAATGACATTTCAGGGGGCAATTCCAGCCTATACGCTACTTGCCCTATCCTTTGAGAGATCCGATATGGCCCGGCATACCTTGGGCTCAATTTCCCTTTCTTCCCAAACCGCATCACTCCCTTCATGGGAGACACCTTCAAGAATACCCAATCATCTACTTGAAACTCCAAATCTCTACGACGAACATCCGCATAGGATTTCTGACGACTCTGAGCAGTTTTCATCCTCTCCTAAATGACTCTACATTTTTCCATAGCTTGATGCACCAGATCTGGTCCTAAGAATTCCGCCTCACCAAACTCAAACCATCCGATCGGAGACCTACACCTCCTTCCGTAAAATGCCTCAGATGGGGCCATTTGAATACTAGCATGGAAACTGTTATTGTAATCAAACTACATAAGCGGCAAGTGATCATCCCAGCTAACCTTGAAATGTAATACACAAGCTTGCAACATATCTTCAAGCGTTTGAACAGACCGCTCCGCTTGACCATCCGTCTGTGGGTGGAAAGTTGTACTGAGATTCACCTGAGTACCCAAACCTTGCTGAAATTTCCTCCAAAGGTTAGCTGTGAATTGGGCTCCTCGATCCGAGATAATAGAAACTGGAGTGCCATGGAGTTTGACTATTTCTTTAATATACAACTGAGCATACTATTCTGCAGTATCGGTGGACTTGACTGGCAAGAAATGCGCCGACTTCGTGAGTCGATCCACTATTACCCAAATTGAGTCGAATTTGTGGTGAGTGCGGGGCAATCCTACCACAAAGTCCATATTGATCATTTCCCATTTCCACATCGGTATTTCCATAAGCTGCGTCAACCCACCAGGCCTCTGATACTCGGCCTTATCTTGCTGACAATTAAGACACCTAGCCAAAAAGTCCGCCACACCTCTCTTCATACCATTCCACCGATAAATCTCCTTGAGATCGCGATACATTTTTGTAGAACCTGGGTGGACAGAATACCTGGAATTATGAGCCTCTGCCGTTACCCTCGCCCGGAGATCATCCACGTCTGGAACCTATAATCTTCCTTGACACCGCAAGACACCATCATCATTGCCAAGTGAAAATGCTGAAGTCTTGTGATTCAAAATTTCTTCCCTCAATTGTGCCAAAGTCGGATCCCTGAATTGCTTTCCCTTGACTTCCGCTACAAGCGAAGACTCTGCTCCATTACACACCACGATATTCCCCTCATCTGAGGCCGAAAGACAGACCCCAAGACTGGCCAACTGATAAACCTCCCGAGCTAAAGGCCTTTGACCGGCTTCTAAATGTGCCAAGCTACCTATGGATTTCCGACTAAGAGCGTCGGCTACCACATTCGCCTTTCTTGGATGGTATAAAATATTCATATCATAATCTTTGAGAAATTCTAACCACCTTCGCTGCCTTAAGTTCAACTCCTTCTGCTTGAATAAATACTGAAGACTCTTGTGGTCTGTGAACAAGTCCACATGGACCCCATAAAGATAATGCCGCCAGATTTTTAATGCAAACACAATCGATGCGAGCTCCAAATCATGCGTCGGATAATTTTTCTCGTGATTATTGAGCTGCCTTGAAGAATACGCTATAACTTTACCACATTGCATCAAAACACACCCCAAACCAACTCTCGAAGCATCACAATAAACCACGAATCCCTCTGAACCTTCAGGCAAGGTCAACACTGGCGCCGAAGTCAATCTCGACTTCAATTCCTGAAAACTCTTTTCACAAGCATCGGACCACTGAAACGTAAACACTTTCTGCGTCAGCTTAGTCAATGGGGAGGTGAGAGTAGAGAATCCCTCCACAAATCTTCGATAATACCCATCTACACCCAAGAAACTGTGAATCTCTGTCGAGGTCGTTGGTCTAGGACAATCCTTTACCACTGCAATCTTTTGGGGATCAACCTGAATCCCTTCCCTAGAAACAACATGGCCCAAAAAGGTGACTGATTCTAGCCAAAACTCACATTTTGAAAACTTTGCATACAACTGGTGCTGATGAAGAGTCTGCAGAACTGCCCTGAGGTTATTATCATGATCTTCCGGACTTCGCGAATAAACAAGGATATCAACAATGAATACTATCACGAAGGAGTCAAGAAACGGCTTGAAAAGCCAATTCATAAGATCCATAAAAGCTGTTGGGGCGTTGGTTAGCCCAAAAGACATTACTAGAAATTCAAAGTGCCCATAACGAGTCCTGAAGGCGGTCTTAGGAATATCCTGCTCACTGATCTTTAACTGGTGATACGCGGACCATAAATCAATCTTTGAGAACAACCTAGCACCTTGCAATTGATCGAACAAATCATCATCCGAGGCAGTGGATATTTATTCTTGATGGTGACCCTGTTGAGTTGTCGATAATCAATACACATCCGAAGCGATCCATCCTTCTTTCTGACAAAACAAATCGGTGCGCCCCAAGGCGACACACTTGGCCAAATGAAACCCTTTTTTAATAGATCTTTCAATTGCTCCTTTAACTCTCTCAATTCTGCTGGAGCCATTCTGTAAGGTGGAATAGATATGGTCTGCGTATCTGGCAATACATCAATCCCGAAATCGATCTCTCTATCTAGTGGAATTCCAGGAAGCTCATCCGGAAACACTTCATGAAACTCATTCACAACCGGCACGGACTCGAGAGCAGGCACCTTTGAAGTGGTGTCTGTAACCCAGAACAAATGATAGATGCACCCCTTCCTGATCATCTTGGAGGCCATAAGATAGGAAATAAACCTACCCCTCGGTACAACATCATTCCCTTTCCATTCAATAACTAGCTCATTAGGAAACTCGAGCCTCATAATTTTGGTTCGGCAGTTGAGTTTAGCAAAGTACGAGTAGAGCCAATCCATTCCCATGATTACATCCAAATCTATCATTTCTAACTCAATAAGATCGGTCGTGGTATCTCGACCACACACCGTGACAACATAATTCCTATAGACTCGTGCGGCCGTAGTAGAATCACCAACCGGAGTCGACACTGAGAACGACTCATGAAGTTGTTAGGGTTCTATCCCAAAGCTTGAGGCAATAAATGGAGTAACATATGACAATGACGACCCGTGATCAATAACAGTATAAACATCATGCGATTGGACAGTCAGAATACCTGTGACAACATCTGGAGAAGCCTCCGCACTCTGGTGACCACTCAAAGCATAGAACCGACTGGGTCCCCCTTGATCCCGTGCTCTACCCCTAGTTGCACCGTGCCCTGCTGGTGCTGGAGGGCGTGCAGAGGATGTAGCGGCTGAGCAGTACCCCTACTTATGCCCTGACTGGGGCACAACAATCTCGATGAACATGGCCCCCACTCCACATCTATAGCATACCGGGATATCCAGGTAGCAAGGCTAAGAATGGAACCTCCCACACTTAGGGCATGGGGCCCTCCGCTGCTGCTGGAACCTCCAACCTGAACGACCGGACTGATGGAACCTCCCGCTGTCTGAACCTGGTCCAAAGAAACCTCCCTACTGATAATTGTGCCCTGATGGCGGCGCACTGGATGAAGACTGAGCATAGGACTGAGATGGCCCTGCTGACCCTCTCCCAAGGGCTGATCTCCCACCTCCAACTAAACTCCCAGGTTTGCTCGCTGACCGGGCCCTACTACTACTCTCTTTCTCCATTATTATCTTTAGTTTTTGAGCCTCCGAAGCCTCGGCGAATCCCACAATATTACCATAGTTCATATCTGAGTGCAAAGCAGCTGTAGCAGCCTCATTGACAACCAAGGGACCAAGGCCCTGAACAAACCGACGAACTCTAGCCTCCATAGTCGGCATCATGTGGGTAGCATACTTGGACAAGCGCACGAACTCCATATGGTACTCCTACACACTCATGTGCGCTGCTTAAGGACCTCAAACTCTGCAGCATGGGCTGTCATAATCTCGGTAGGCATGAAATGATCCATAAAAGCATCTACAAACTCGACCCACCTCGCCGGAGGGCTCCCCTATCCACGAGAACTCTCCCACATCTCAAACCATGAATATGCTGCTCCCTTTAGACGATAGGAAGCTAACTCCACCCCCTCTGTCTCAGTAGCCCTCATAACCCAGAGAGTCTTGTACATTTCATCTATAAAATCCTGAGAGTCGGCCTCTGGGTCGGTGCCTGTGAACTCTGGAGGTGCTAACCGCAGAAACTAGTTGACCCTAGAACCTGAAGAATCCCCTTGCTCGCTAGAGGAAGCAGGGGCAGCCTGTGATCTTTGGGCCTGGGAGGCCACTAACTGAGTCTACATCTGAATTGCTCCCTTGAGGTCCCCATCAGAAATACTGGGACCAGAAGCTGGGACTGGGAAAGGATCAGGAACATCAGCGGGAGGGATTTCAGTACCCTTCGCTGGAGCAGGAATTGGGATAGACTGGCCTGGCACAGAAGAGTCAGACAGATTCAAGGTCGGGGGATCATTCTCACTCGCACCATCAGACAAGGGATTTATGGCCACACTTGGGGTGGCATTGGCCTCTAAGACGAGTCGATCTCTCTTCTTGGGCGCCATTTACTGAAATTTAGGATTTTGCACGAGTTAGATAGAGAAATTCTCGGCTTTCACTTCATCGCACGATACAGAGTAACAATGAAAGGATATTTTCCTAAATGTCCATGCAGCTACCTAATAATAGATGTGGTCAACAACACACCGATAAGAAGGGCTCTACTAGACACGGCTCCGATACATCCTAGGACACTTTAAAAATCTTAGGCTCTGATACCAAGTTTGTCACGCCCCAAAATCGAGGGACGAGACCGTCGCCTAACCGGATGAACCCATTTATATATACAACATAAATAGATAATCCAAAACATACAAGTTACATACAACATTTCTGATATAAGAGTGAGTACAACTACCGACCAAATATATATATACAACCCACACAGTGTCTACGGAGCCTCTAAGAGTACTAGGCGTTTTACATAAACTTGCCGGCAACAAGGCCCCGGCTATACCTTTTACAACATAAGCAAAGAATGGTATTATTCACACACGGCCCCGAGAGGAAATAGGGCTCACCGAAACTGCTGAAGAGATGAAGAGGAGGCACCACTAACGGCGGGCTGAGCTACCTGCTATGGAACCACCTACATCCATATAAAATATGTAGCGCCCCCGGCAAAAGGGACGTTAGTACCGTTGAATAGTACTAGTATGTATGAACAAACTTTACTCTAAATAAAATCAAACAATACACAGATAAGAGACAGTTAATGGAACCAACAAATAGTGCACAAAAATAGAAACAACCACAATCAAGAGTTTCACATATTCTTATTCCAACACACTCATATTCAACCCTTATTCCTTCTCATCAATCCACCCTTATTACTTCATGTTGCGGCGCGCAACCCGATCCCACCGGATAATCACATTTCAGCCTTACCACATTCTGTTGCGGCGCACAACTCGATCCCACCATACAATCACATTCCACCCTTATTACTTTTCACATATCACCCTTATTCCTCATATTGCTTAACGCAACCCTATCCCACCGTACAATCACATTTCATAGCAACAATAACAACCCACAATTCAATCACAAGGATTCATACCATCGAGAGTACAATTTCATAACAACCAAACAATCAAGTGTTCACAATAGTCTTTATCAACCATTAGTTCAATCACAAAGATTTCCATCAACAGGAATATAAATTCATTGCATCCAACAATCCGTATGAATTCAAGCCACAATAAACCTTTCCAAACAATGAATCATATACGATATTGCCATAGTCATTTAGTTCAATTAAATCAATCCATAACTCTTTTTCATCACTTGTTACACAACCCTTAGCACTTAGATACATTCACACATTTGGGTTCATTACCATTCTTTCATACCAACATAATTAAGCATTTAACGACCTTGCACATGATAGAGTAATCACAAAGAAATCACCTTTCACAATTTTACTTAACATGGTAATCAACTGAGAGAATCAGAAAATGAAATCTTACACCTCAACATAGCCGGAAAATCAATTCACATATACTCAGCAAGAAACTCATACCGAATGCTCGGACACCAACAAGGTGACTCTACGAAGATTAAAGTTAGCCATACATACCTCGAGTCGAAATTCCCCTTTAATATCTATCACAATTCACCGAACCGTCTAGAACCGTCAATCTAGTTCACAATGTGACATATTTAACTTAGAATTAGGAACCTTGAATTCATTTGAGCATTTTATCAAACACTATGTGACCCCTTAGACTACTAACCCTATTTTTGTGAATAATTACCCAAACTCGCTTTCCCTTTACTAGATTACGGAGTTTAACTCACATGCATGCAAGGTATCAACTTTCATTTTCAAGAACCAACCTATGTGTGTTTTATTCTTAAACAAAACTGAGAAATTGGGGATATGTGGTGAAGAATTACCTCTTGTGATGAAGAAGGTGAAGATTACTCGATAACTTCCGGGCATGAGTAGAGATGATGGACCAATTTGATGAAGAAGAAGACTTTCTCTCACTAAACCCACTCTCCCTTCTCTCTATTGTTGTTCAGATAAATTTTAAAAATGAAGGGAAAGGGTGTTTTACTAAACTTGGGTCGGGGGCGAAATTAGAAATTAAAAGAGCCCCGACGCAGGAAATGCGGTCAGGAATGCGATCGCATTCCTGCTATGCGATCTTCATTCCTGTCGCATAGTTGGCCCTCAAATGGGTCAAAATGGGAACCGGACTGTGCGGTTCGCATACACGTTATGCGATCGCATAGTGCGTCGCATAACTCCCTCCGCAAGAATCAAGGTGCTAGAATGCGACAACTATGCGGACCGCATTCTTGAAATGCGATCGCATCTTGGGTCGCATAGCTGACCTCAAATTGTACAGCATGTTGTCCAGGTATGCGACCACTATGCGGTCCGCATACCTGTTATGCGATCGCTTAGTGCGTCGCATAACAACACAATTCTGGAAAATTTTATGTTTTAAGTCCCGGGTACTTTTCACTTCAAAAAGGTCCGTTTTAAAGAGTTTCTATAGTTATAACAACACAGGGACCTATGTGGGCATTATTTTAGACATGAAATTTTACGAGTCTTTACAGGCATGTTCGCAAATGCGAACTTTTGGCCGAAATTGCGAGGAAGTCAGTTGTCGCAAATGCGACATATTTGTTGCAAATGCGAAGGCAACAGAAAATATGAAGGTTCGCATTAAGGATATCCTTCTCGCATTTGCGAGCTTCGCAAATGCAAAGCGCTAGTCGCAATTGTGACATCTACAGCCTGTTAAGTTGGGACTTAGACGTGGCGGGCTTGACCTTAGCAGCTCGAATCTCAACGAGTAGCATACTCGCGAAACGTTTCTGTGGGCTTCTTCTTTAGATTCTGGATGTAGAACACATCTTGTGAGTATTCCGTATTAAACCTGAATCTATCCATGAAGTCAGACACCATGCTTACCCAATTCGACCACTTCCTAGGGTCTTGGCTGATGTACCAAGATAGTGCATGTCCTTTTAAGCTCCTCATGAACATCTTCATGCGGATCCTCTCATCTTTCCCCACCCCAACCAGCTTGTCACAGTAGGTGATTAGATGGACCCTCAGATCACTTGTACCATCAAACATTTCAAACTTAGGAGGTTTGTACCCCTCGAGCAGTTCGACATCGGGCTGTATGCAGAGGTATTCATAGTTTAGCCCCTCGAATCCTTTGCTTCCCTCGACGCCTTGAACCCGGTTAGTCAGCTTCTTAAGTTCTGCAGCCAAGTTCATGATAAGTATATCCTTTTCATCAGAGTCCGGTGTGTATGAGATAGGTTGAGTGGAGTGTGGCATAGTCTCCACGTAGATAGGATTGATGTGGTGGCCTGGTGCATGGGTGTAGAAATGGTCGTTTGTGAAGTTCTGAGGTTCTGGGATAAGTAGTGGAGTGTTGTTTAGAGTATGGTAGGTGTTACAGTGTGTTGGAAGGGTTTGACTCTTTGGTGGAGTGGTGTGATGATGAGCTGCAAGATGATTTTGCTGCTTTGGGATATTTTGAGGAGGTGTAGGATTCTGGGTTATAGGGAGGTTGACGTCTGGGACGCTGAGGGTGAATGACAGGTTTGCCAAATTTTGCACTTGATCAAGCTCTTCTTGGAATTTCAACAACTTCTGCTCAAGCTGTGACATATTATCGTTTGGGACCCGAATACCCTGGCCATCAGTGGCCTCTACCCGTTCAACTGTGTTTTCCTTACTGATGTTGCCTGAATCTTCCATTTTCTTCTTGCCTTTGTTCTTTCCTTTGGGAGGAATAAGAGGAGGAGAGGGTGGAGGGACCTTGGATCTTGTGAGGTATGACGATTATGCCAGAGTGTACGAACCAACCTTTGGGGATGGGAATAAAAATAAGGAAAACAAAAACAAAAACAAAAAGTAGCCAAGTCAGTGAGGATTATGAAAAGTATTTGCAGTATTTAAACACATAGTGCGAGAGTATAAAGCATGTCCTAATTTGGGAGCCTCATTGTGCCTGAGGTAGGCCTAGCGACAAATTGATTTGGAGAACTTGAAATGCTAAAATGTCTCATTTAATTAATGTAAAAATAGACGAACCCTAAAACGACACTTAATAAGAAAGAAATAAAATCACTAATGGGCATTGGCCTTATTACATCAATAAAACGGAAAAGGAAATTCCTATCTATTTGGTCCCAGAAGGACCTTCCCCAGACTCGGCATCCTTGATTCCTTCGAACAGATTCCCCAGCTCACGAAGCCCTAGCAGCAGGTATGTTCTGGCCAGATGTCCACCTTCGGTCCCTTCAGCCTTTTGACAGTCTTCAACCCTCTTGATGAATTTTCCCTCCAGCTCGACTATTCCTCGCTCTAAGTACCCCAACTTTCTATTGGTGCTGATGGACACGTCTTTCCATTCCTCAATCAACTTCTTGTTGGACTCATGTATCTCGCGGTGCTCGTCCTCACATTCACGGATCCTCTTGCGTAGTTGATTATACTTGACCTGTGCCTCGTCCTTTTTATCTATGATTTTGTGGCCTCGGATGGACTTTGGCCTGCCTAGACTATCCCAATTGTCTTCTAACCAACCCGAATAAAAAGGTGTATAACCTGCATGATATCTGTCTAGCTCAATTGTATCTTTCTCCATTACGATCTTACAGTACCACATATGTTGAGCGTGACACTTGTGACGAATATCATCATTCTGGAAGTCAGCCCGAAAGTGACTCATCTTGTCGACCCTCGGTATGACTTGCTTTCTACCCGCTTGTCTCATAACCCGGAGAGGGACGTAAGGATATGTTCCTCTCAGGCCAATCAGTATCAAGAATGGTGCATCTCTGGACCGGACGATGAACTCTTCTGTTGGGAACCACTCGAACATCCATTGGACTTGCTCTTCAGTCAGATTATCGAAGAACTCAACCCACTCCTGGGCATTCTCAGGCTGAGCAAACATGTCAGGGATGTAAGTCATTTACTTTGGATTGTGGAAAGCGATGTGTTCATTCCACACCCTTCGCTAAAACTCTTGTTGGTACAGGCCCTTTTGGAGATGTTCTAAGAGCCAGAGCTGTAGTAATAAGTTGTAGCCCTCGAAGTGTTTCGCTCCTCTTTGGCATTTCTCTAAGGCTCGATACATATCTGAAATAATCATAGGAACGACGCTGAACGTTTTCCCACCAATTCCTTCCATTGGGGTCTTGGTTACCATAGCCAACCTAGTATGGATTCTTTCTTTCTTCATCTGAAACACAATCAGACCCAGGAAGAAAACCATGAAGATGAACACTCTACGATGAATGTGTCCCAAAGATGTGATGATAAGGGTGGAGGCATCCACATGTTTGAAATAGAAGACGACTGGGACCCTGAGAGGTCGATTGGGTTGATCATAGAGAGTGATGACCCAAAGAAACCAGTGGTTACTCTCAATCCAATCATAGTCCAGATTTAGCCGGCTGAGGATGCTGAGGTAGATATGTCTGTATCGCTTGAGTTTGAAGCAGCGCCACCCATCAAGGCACCGGCACCAATTGAGGATGAATTCATGCCTCCGACAAATGCACCTGCACCATTTGAGGTTGCATCCCTGCCACCTAAGGCACATGTTCTATTCGAAGTAAGGGTAGCTGCACCAATTACAGTGGCAATATCAACCATGCCACCTTTCTATACAAATGTTGTACCATGGGACTATGCAGCCGAGGAAATAAGGAAAGGCAAAGTCAGGACCAAAGAAGCTACTGCGACACAGGGTATGATGAGAACTGGTAGAGTCTATACGCCTGAACATCTGGCTGAATCAAGCAAACAGGCCTCCAATAGGCCACCCTTTATCGAGACGGGTCCAGACGATCTTTGGAGGAAGGTACAGGCCAAGGAGTATTCTGTCATCGACTAGCTGAACAAGACCCCAGCTCAGATATCCATTCGTTCCTTGCTGCAAAACTCTGAGGCGCAATGGAATGCTTTGTTAAAAGTGTTGAATGAAACATATGTGCCAAATAATATCACTAGTGGGGAAATGACCAATATGGTGGGACAAGTGTTGGAAAGCCATAAGATCACCTTCCACAAGGACGAGCTGCCACCTGAAGGGTTGGGTCACAACAAAGCACTGCACATCAATGTACAATGCGAAGACTATTTCATCACTAGAATCCTTATCGACGGGGGATCCGGTCTCAGTATCTTTCCGTTGATAACACTCAATAAATTGGGCAAAGGGATGCATGAGATAAGAGATGGAGCGATGAATGTGAAGGCTTTCAATGGTTCTCAGAGGTCCACTATTGGCGAGATCAGCTTGTGCTTGCAGATGGGGACGACTTGGTTTGATGTTGACTTTCAAGTAATAGATATATCAGCGTCCTACAATCTGCTCTTAGGACGACCATGGATACACGTTGTTGGGGCCGTAGCATCAACACTGCATCTGGCAGTGAAGTTTGAATGGAACCACCAGGAAGTGATCATTCATGGTGATGGAAGCAATCCTATTTACAGTTGCCGGACTATTACGGCAATCGAGGGAAGAAGGAAGCTAGGTGGAGAGACTTACCACCACATTGAATGAGTCAATGCCATAGATAAAGGACAAATGGTGGGATAGCAAGATCGCAAGCATGATGAACTGGCGAGGGTATGAGCCAGGTAAAGGGCTCGGCAAGAACCTCCAAGGGATCTCCAAACCCATAAAGATTAAGAAACATGGCAGCACTTTCGGTTTGGGATACGAATATACTTGGGAAGAATTCAAGAGCTGGTCGCCACCATGGCGCGGTCCTTACTACCCACTAGAGCATCTGATACCACGTCTAGAGCAGACCTTTCATCAGGCTGGCATTATCTATGGGTTAGATGAAGAGAGGCACTTGCAGCACTGAGGAATCTATTCCTAGAAGACGATGACATGGATTGATGTGTCATTCTCGAGGAGGAGGGGGAGGAAAGCTCTTCCATACAGGCTGTAAGCAGGGGGGGCATATCTCAAGAATTGGACCGTCAGAACAACCAAAGCCCGACGAGCCTCGGGGTAGAAAGGCTAAAACAAGCATTGTTCATTGTTTTTACTAAATGATTCTCTTTTCGCATTTTTCAATTCCTGCAATAAGATCTTCAATGTTCAAAACATTTATTCAATTTCTCAAAAGCACTTTTAAGTTTTATGAATCAATATTTATTACTGTTTTTTTTTTCTCACTACTTTATCTATACAGCATTACTATTACTTGTCTTGATGAACCAATGACTGTGACATGCAACGAGACAACGCAACAAACGGACATTGATTTAGAAGAGGATGATATACCTGATGAAATTGTCAAAGAAGTCGAGAATTTTGAAATCAGACCTAATTCCAACCTGGACGAGACCGGAATTGTCAACCTGGGAGATTCAGAAAATGTCTGGAAGACTCGAATTAGTATTCACTTATCGCCGTCAGAGAAGAAAGAATACACAGAATTTCTAAAGGAATACGAAGATATATTCGCATGGTCGTACGACGACATGACTGGGCTAAGTACGTCTATTGTTGCTCACAATTACCAATTGATCCAATGTGTCCGCCGGTAATGCAAAAGCTCAAAAAATTCAAACCCGGCATGTGTTTGAATATCAAGGAAGAAGTCACCAAGCAGATCAACGCCAAGGTTCTCAGGGTCGTGGAGTATCCAACTTGGTTAGCAGACATTGTGCCAGTACCAAAGAAAGATGGGAAGGTCAGAGTCTGTGTCGACTACCGGGATCTCAACCGGGCCAGTCCGAAAGACGACTTCCCTTTTGCCGAACATACACATCCTGATTGACAATTGTGCCAAGAATGAGCTACAATCATTCGTGGATTGCTTCACTAGATGCCATCAGATTTGGATGGATGAGGAAGACGTTGAGAAAACGGCCTTCATTACTCCATGGGGAGTATACTGCTATAAGATCATGTCGTTCTCCCTAAAGAATGTTGAGGCCACCTATATGAGAGTTATGACCACTATCTTCCATATGATACACAAGGAGATCGAGGTATATATGGATGACGTCATTATCAAGTCCAAGAAAGTTGCAGACCACATAGAAGATCTGAGGAAGTTTTTCAATAGATTGCGGAAATACAATCTGAAACTAAACCCCGCAAAGTGTGCATTCGGGGTTCCTGCTGGGAAGTAGCTCGGGTTCATTGTCAGCCGTCGAGGAATAGAACTAGATCCGTCAAAAGTCAAAGCCATCCAAGAACTACCACCGCCAAGGAACAAGAAAGACGTGATGAGTTTCTTGGGACGTCTCAACCACATCAGCCGGTTCATAGCACACTCTACAGTCATATGTGAGCCGATATTCAAGATGTTGAAGAAGGATGCCGCGACCAAATGGACCGACAATTTCAAAAAGGCTTTTGACAGGATTAAGGAATACTTGCCAACACCGCCAGTCTTAGTACCACCTGAGCCAGGTAGATGGAGCTTTCGGCTATGTTCTAGGTCAGAACGACGGAACAGGAAGAAAAGAGCATGCCATTTATTATCTGAGCAAGAAGTTCACTCCATATGAGGCTCGGTATTGTATACTAGAACGTACCTGATGTGCTCTGACTTGGGTAGCTCAGAAGCTGAGGCATTATTCTGTGCCTATACTACATACCTCATATCGAGGATATATCCTTTGAAGTACATCTTTCAGAAGCCCATGCCCACTGGCAAGCTGGCCAAATGGCACATCCTGTTGAGTGAGTTCGACATTGTCCATGTGACTCAAAAGGCAGTCAAGGGACAAGCATTGGTAGACCATCTTTCTGAGAACCCCGTGGATGGAGAATACGGACCCCTGAAAACATACTTTCCCGATGAATAGGTATCATTCGTAGGAGAAGACATCGCAGAGTCCTATGATGGCTAGAGAATGTTCTTAGATGGAGCGGCGAATTTCAAGGGTGTCGGCATTGGAGCTGTCCTGATATCAAAAACTAGTCAACACTATCCGGTATTTGGCAACTCAGATTCCCATGCACAAATAATATGACGGAATATGAAGCCTGTATCTTAGGGATCAACATAGCCATTGACATGAACGTCTAGGAGCTGTTAGTGATTGGTGATTTAGATTTGCTCATACACCAGGTACAAGGAGAATGGGCCACTAAGAATTCCAAGATACTGCCATATCTGCACCACGTGCAGGAATTGAGAAAGAGGTTCACCAAGATAGAATTTTGGTATGTCCCCAAAATCCAAAATGAGTTCTCCGATGCATTGGCTACTCTGTCATCTATGATTCAGCATCCAGATAAAAATTTCATCGATCATATTCCATTGAAGGTCCACAGCCAGCCAGCTTACTGTGCCCATGTTGAAGAAGAAGCAGACAAAAAGCCTTGGTTTCATGACATCAAGGAATACTTGGCTAAAGGAGAGTACCCAGAGCTTACAAATCATACTCAGAAACGCACGCTTCGGAGACTGTCCAACAACTTCTTTCACAGCGGAGAAATCTTGTATAGGAGGACTCCCGACTTGCGACTACTAAGATGTGTCGACGCAAAGGAAGCATCTAAACTACTCGAGGAGATTCATGCTGGGACCTGCGGCCCGCACATGAACGGTTTTGTTTTGGCCAAGAAAATACTCACGCAGATATGCTAAAGGTACCTCCAAATGAGCTCAATGCAACAAGCTCACCATGGCCGTTTGCCGCTTGGGGCATGGATGTCATTGGACCAATCGAGCCTGCCGCCTTCAACGGACACAGGTTCATCCTAGTAGCCATCGACTATTTCACTAAATGGGTCGAAGCCGCATCCTACAAAGCAATGATTAAGAAGGCCGTGGCAGATTTTGTCCGCGACCGCATTATTTGTCGATTCGGAATTCCAGAGTCAATCATCACCGAAAATGGTTCCAATCTCAACAGTGACCTGATGAAAGCTATGTGTGAGACGTTCAAAATCAAGCACGAGAATTCCACGGCCTACAGACCTCAGATGAATGGAGTCGTAGAAGCCGCCAACAAAAACATCAAGAAGATATTGAGGAATATGATAGAAAAGCACAAGTAGTGGCACGAGAAGTTATAATTTGCCTTACTGGGATATTGCACCACAATCCGCACATCGACTGGGGAAACCCCTTATATGTTGGTTTATGGCACAGAAGTTGTCATTCCCGCTGAAGTTGCAATTCCTTCCCTAAGGATCATACCTGAGCTCATCGATGCAGAATGGGTAAAGAGCCGTTATGAGAAACTAGCCCTCATAGACAGAAAGAGAATGAATACAGTCTTCCATGGCCAACTCTATCAGAATAGAATGTCCAGAGCCTTCAACAAGAGGGTCAAGCCTAGACAATTCACACCGGGGCAGCTGGTGTTGAAGAACATCTTTCCATATCAAGATGAATCCAAAGGGAAGTTCTCTCCCAAGAGTACTGACAGGAGGAGCGCTCATACTTGCAGAAATGGACGGAGAAGTCTGGCCGAAACCGATCAATCCAGATGCAGTCAATCATTACTATGTATAATCCTTTATGCTTTTATCAATGATGTAAATTGAACTACGCCTTACCTGATTCCCGTTTAAGAGGGGACACATAGGCAGCCCTATGGGTTCTGTCACAATTCAATAAAATTTCATCTTTCCCCGCAATTGGAAACTGGGGCAGAATTTTGAGGAGGACCCTCAAAATTCTGAAGTAAGTTCAGCCGATCGTCGCACGAGCGACTGTCAGAAACATCAACCCATCAAACTGGGGCAGAATTTTGAGGAGGACCCTCAAAATTCTGAAGTAAGTTCAGCCGATCGTCGCACGAGCGACTGTCAGAAACATCAACCCATCAAACTGGGGCAGAATTTTGAGGACCCTGAAAATTCCGTAACAAGGGAGGTTGCAAAGTCTAGAACCGTGTCACAGTCGTCGGTTCATCTAAAACTATTTTTAAATTATGCATTTATGTTATACTTTTACAAAATCATGCATACTTATTCTTGAAACATCTCTGTCTAGCAAATACTACCCCGGTGATATGAATAGGATCATCAGATCAGGAATGAACGAATCAAGCAAAGCCAGAGGGAATACGAACTAACCTCCCCCGTTTACAGAACTCACAATTTTTCTTTGGATGCAGGCACAAATATTGCAAGAGCCCTAAAACACACTATCCGCCTGAAGGACAGATACTATTCAAAGATACGACTCTCAAAATCGTCGCACATGCCGACATTTACTGTCAGCACAAACAATGCTTCATAATCGCAACGCTCACAATAGTCACAGATACTGCAATATATTACCAGCTAAGAAGAGCTATTGCCATTTATCTGCATTCTTGCATAAGGCTACCTTTCTGAATTCCGAGGTTAAGCTCTACCTCCATCTACATTCTTGCATAAGGTTACCTTCCTGCCTTTCGAGACTAAGCACTATCTCCATCTGCATTTGCATCTTTGCATAAGGCTACCTTTCTGCCTTCCGAGACTAAGCTCTGTCTCCATCTGCATCTGCATAAGGCTACCCTTCTTCCTTCCACCTGCATAAGGCTACCTTCCTGCCTTTCGAGACTAAGCATTGTCTCCATCTGCATTTGCATCTTTGCATAAGGATACCTTTCTTGCCTTTCGAGACTAAGCACAGTCTCCATTTACATTTGCATCTTTGCATAAGGCTACCTTTTCTTCCTTTCGAGACTAAGCTCTGTCTCCATCTGCATCTGCATAAGGCTACCATTCTGCCTTCCACTTGCATAAGGCTACCATTCTTCCTTCCACTTGCATAAGGCTACCACTCTTCCTTCCATTTTCATAAGGCTACCATTCTGCCTTCCACTTGCATAAGGCTACCTTTCTGCCTTCCACTTGCATAAGGCTACCATTCTTCCTTCCACTTGCATAAGGCTACCATTCTTCCTTCCATTTTCATAAGGCTACCATTCTGCCTTCCATCTGCATAAGGCTACCCTTCTGCCTTCCACCTGCATAAGGCTACCTTTCTGTCTTCCGAGACTAAGCTCTATCTCCGTCTGCATGAGGTTAAGCTCTACCTCCATCTGCATAAGGCTATCTTTCTGCCTTCCACTTGCATAAGGCTACCCTTCTGCCTTCCACCTGCATGAGGCTAAGCTATGCCACCAATTTACCTTTTTCACCAAGACTAAGCGTTGTCTCAATCATTATTTACTTTACCTTTTCTTTCAGGCTAAGCTCTTCCCTTCAATTCTCAAGACTAAGCTATGTCTTGTCCGTATCATATTACTGCATTTTTCATGGGCTGAAATATCGCCAACCCGTCCAAAGGCGTCATCGTTTGGAGGCACCATCTTCATGGCCCGAGAACACCATGTCATGTCATGAGGATCTCTCTCAATTTTGCATATCATTATTCAAAGGCGTCATCGTTTGGAGGCACCATCTTCATGGCCCGAGAACACCATGTCATGTCATGAGGATCTCTCTCAATTTTGCATATCATTATTCAAAGGCGTCATCGTTCGGAGGCACCATCCTCATGGCCCGAGGAAATCATTTCATTGCCTGCGAATCCTGTAATCAAGCAATTCATGGCTCAGGATGTCATGGTCCGAGGACTTCATCCTTAACCGTCCAAAGACAGCATTCATAGTCCGACGGGAATTTGCATCATGTTTAAAATTATGCACAATATACGCTTGTATTGTCTTATTCGCATGTAATCCGGCAAGCAACGGCTATCCTAGCAAGATCAGTCCCGCTCCAGTTATCCTAACCATTACCGCAAACTGCTCACTCATCCAGCCCTATATGTTACGTCCGTTCTTGTAAAAATTTCATCGGTATACTTCGCTGATGACTCCTGAACTACATACGTCCTGATTCCTGTAAAATCAGGGATATGTAGGCAACTCAAAAACCAGGGTGCGGCCTAAATCTCTTCAAACCATTTCGCTCGGTCAAAATTGGCCATCATATCTTTACCCGACAACTCTTTCATCCTTCCCGGGTAAAGAGGGGCAGCTGTTGATACCCAATTTTTCCTCAAATTATTTTTAATTCTGCATATATACCTTCAAAATCAAGTTTTATAACAATTGGTATTTTTGTATAATTTTCCCATATTTTTATTATTTTATTTTAATTTATCCAGTATTTTTATCCCAAATAATTAATTATAAATTGCATTGCAAATGATTTCCAAAACATTTCTTGATTTAAGATATTTATTTTTTATCCTCTTAAGGGAAAATTATATCATTATTAGCCGAATTGGCACTATTGGCTATAATTGCAATAGCTTTGAAATTATAGTCGGATTACATGTTTTATACTATTTTTACTCAATAATTAGTTATTTGTATTTTAAATACTAATTAATCATTTTAATTTAACCTATTAAGCATTAGTCTCATTTTTTTTATATAATTATTAGCCATTTTTTATTTATCTATTTTATGGGTTATTTAACAAATAGCCATTTTTTCATTTCAATTCTAGCCTATTAAAATCAGCCCAAACCCCAATTAAAATAACACAATACGGCCCAAGCCCAAACCTCTACCTAACTCGGCCCAGGACCTCTTAAATCCTGGACGTTGATCATTTTGATCAACGGCTCAGATTACCTCTTACCTTAATTAATCCTAAACGACCTACCCCAAACCCTCATTGCCCCCTCTCATTCTATCGTTACACTCTTTCGTCCTCTCCTCTCATCTCTCTCAAGCTCTCTGCTAGAACATACTCCCCTCTCGTCGGTCGTTGGCTCGCCGGTAATAATGGTGGCTCCACCACCATCCTCAGCCTCCACAGCTCCCTCTCACACTGGATTATCGTTTCCTAGAGGTCCTCGAAGGAACGAGAGGTGGTTCACCTCGCTCCCATGACCTCTCATGCCATTTTCCGGCCATTCACGGCCGTCCGAGTAAGATTTCCTTGTTTCTGGCTAGAACCAGTGGTTCTTAAGTTTTTTCTCCTTCTCTTTGGGTTGTCTCTATGAAACCCTAATCACTAGGCTCTGATTCCTAGATCTTCAATCGATCTGGGCGTGTTATAAGTTATTCTATTGTTTATTCAAAGGTTTTTCCGATTTTCATAAAGTGACTTTTCATCTTTAGACTAGGGTTTCATAACCCCTTTTTTTAAAACGGCTTTCCTCTGATTTTCAGTGTTATCCTATGATTTCTACTGTGTTTTAAGGATTTATTCAAGTTTCCCCTTCTATCTGATTCATTATGTTGAAAACTCTAATTTTGGTCTTAACCCTGGATTATGAGAATTGTCCCTACTTACTTGTTCATCTAGTTTATTCGCATGTCTGTTATTCATGAGTATGTTCTGGGTTTCTTGTGATTTCTACCCCGTTATGCTTTCTGAGTTTGCTTCTCATTCCTATCTTATGTTTATTCCGTTATTGATAGAAATTTGTGGTAATTTCCCAAAGTCGGTACTATGTTCTAGTTCGATCCCTGATTTTATGAGATTTTTACTCTACTGTGCTTATTAGGGTTTCAATTTTAACCTCTCCTTGCCTATTATCTGTTTATTCCGTGTAATTCGTGTTAGTTTCCTTAGCTAGTGTTATTCTTATTCGAATCCCTGATTCCCTGGGATTGGTGTACTTCACTGATCTCTTATGGTAATACTCCTTACTGATTTTTGACCTATGAGCTATTCTCTTGCCTTATTATGTGATTGATTCTACTGTTAATTGATTCTTACAAACCTTTCCTTAATTAAGATTTTTCTGAACCTAGCCTTAGTTGCTTGCTTTTGACCCATGCTATGTTGAGACATTTCCTTATATGTTATATTCCAGTCTTATGGTATCTTGCCTTATTTTGCTACATGTCTATTATCATTTGATTTTGACTCCTTAATTAAAGGGGATACTTACACTAACTTTATATTATTTTGATACATTGACCCATAATTACTTATTAACTTTGATTTTTGCCTTATTTGCCACCTATTTTCAAACTATATATGCATGCTCTTTCATTAACACAAGACACGAACACACTAGTTCAAAAGCTCTCTCTCTCTCTCTCTCTCTCTCTCTCACAAATAATAGCTTTCTGCTCTCTTTCTGTGTTACTTATTACTATTCTAAGTTAGCCGGCTGCAAGCCAAGGATAACTATTGTGCTCTCCTACCTCCATTTTTTGTTTACTGTCTTCTTTACTGGCATGTCCTAATTTCAATTCAAGTTCCCAAACCAATATGTTTCTTTTGCTGCTTCAATTCATTATGTTTCTAATATGCTTCTATCTACTGCTTTTTTGTTCAGCATGTAATTAAACTCTTTTCCCCCATTGCTTCGTCTAGTATGCCAAGTTATGCCTTACCTTTTTATGATCAACATGTTCTTATGAACTTATAACTTGGCTTAATGTGATTCTACTCTATTTCTATGCTTGTGTACTGGTTGTTTAGTTAGGGTATGCCTCTACTGATTTGCTACCTTAGGTTGTTTTGATGCGGTCATGTCTAGTATAATCATTTACTATCTCCCAATCCCATGAGTCCCCTAAGGTATTACTGATTCTGTAACTATACTCCTGATTCTGCCCCTACTAACTGCACCAAGTGCAAAGGACCTCTGCCTATTATGTGTTCACCATCATGTGACTTATGTGTCCCCAATCCCCCATTACCCCTGGGTGAATGTTTGTGGTACTGAACCTGTCTTGGTCTGTGATCTGTGAGTGTTATTGAACCTGTTTTGGCTCTGTGTTTGGTTTATTGTTTGTTAATTTTCCTACTCCTTTCATAGTTGTTTTACTGAGTTCAATCCTCCTTTATTTTACAAAAACCTATTCTTAACAAGTCTCTTTTCAAATTATTCTCCTAGTTAAACCTTTTTAAAACTATGTCAAGCACTCTCACTCTACTCTTAGACCCTTAAGTTCTGTCCCTTTAGTGTGTGCCTGCCTTGGAACCCTTGAGCTCCCTCAGAACTCTAACACACTAAGGTTGGCCCTTCCACACTGCACTTACTCAACTATGGTTATGAATCTAGGTGTGAGAACTGCCCGGGATCCCTTGAGGTCCTTAGGGAACTCTGACACACCCGGATATGAGAAAGGCTGTGAAACAATTCTGGCATTGAGGTTATGGAAATCTGGGCCTATTTGCAGGCTCCCTATAGATAACTTCTTATTTTTCCTTCTCCTATTTATGTAATTCATTCAATATCGGTTTGTAATAATTATTGTAAACAAATATTAGGGATGGCTAGTGAAAAGGGAGGGTAGTTTACATGTTACAAATATCAAGGGTAGAAACCATGCTTTAGGTTTATATTTTTGTGTGCGCACTAGAATTCATGCTTAAGATCAATACATGCAAGCATATCATGCATTAGAGACCATGCTCCCATGTTTCATTGTGTACTGTTTTCAACATCTCGTTTGACATTATCACCTAAAAATCCTGTCTCTGGGGTAAATAACAATCCTAAAATAAACTGTCACTTATGCATATTTCGAAACCATGCCTAACGCTATAATTGCTATGCACTTAGAAATCCTGCTTTAGAAAATTCTGCAATCATGTTGTGCATTTAGAAATCCTTCTTTTAGGAGTTCTGCATATAAATCATTCTACTTTTATGTGCGCATATTAGATACCATGTTTAGAATTTTGTTCGTACTCGCTCAGTCACACCTAGTTAAACTATTGATGCATGAAAAGGGTATAAAACAGTCTCCCCATGTTTTAAACAAATTGGCAATAATCTTGTATCTCTTGTAAGACTTAGAACAACATGATTTAGGTAAAACAACACCTACACTATTTCAATAATTCTGGTAACAATTGAGCATTCTTCCACGCCTAGGCAAGCCTTAGGTAATTAAGGTTGTTAAAACTGGAATACGCTTCTTTCATGTGCACTATCTAACTGCCAACAAGCTTAAAATCAGTAAGCAAAACTGATTAAGACTTCCTCACTGAGTTATGTAATGAACCTGCCTCTCTGTTATTACCACTTAGATACCATGTTTTAGGATCTGGATTAAAAACCCAAGACCTTAACTGTGTTTGAGTCATGTTGTTTCTTTGCATTATCTGTGGAGGTACTTGAGCCTTTTTCTGTTTATATGTTATCCCCCTATCTGCAGTCCTATTTGTTTTTATATGTCGCTTAGCATTTTGCCTTTAAACCTGAGGGTCTGCCTAGAACCTCCCTCTTAGGATAGAAGTCCTAACGCCTCCGGGACTAATAGGAAGGGACGGGTAACAGCATGCAATAGAGGTCGTTACCAACACTCGTTCTAATTAGCCTTACGGATGGGAAAGGGTAGATATGGATATGATGACTGGTGCGTTAATACCACGTGTAGCCCCTCTTTGAGGAGTGTTATACCGTGTATTGCATTGATGTGATCCATATTACAAACAAACCTAGGATACCCCTATCCTATATACATGCTTAAACTATGATCCTTTTCAAAATCTATTTAGCTATTAAATATTTCAAACTAGTAACATATGTGTGCTTAGACTGCGAATATTTCAAAACCATCTACTATTTTAGACAATAATTGCTTACTTCCTAGTTGTACAAATTCACAAAGTTATTTGGCCGGGAAACACATTTGTGGATTCGGAGGGGTGCCTAACACCTTCTCCTTAGGATAATTTTAAGCCCTTACCCTATCTCTGGTTAACAAACTTGTTTGTAAATGAACCCTCCCAAATATGTGCCCTAACGCACCTTAACTCGTTAGGCGGCGACTCTTCAAAAACTTGCAAACCACTTTCCCAAAAGGAATGAGTTGTCCAAACCAATGTCATAAACATTTGACCGACCCCGAAAGGAGTTGGAAAAGGGGGGCGCGACAACGACCCAAATAGGTGGGCTGCGACAGGCACCCGGTACTTTAATCAACCGAGTACCAACATAACATATATTTCTTATAGTACTATCATGGGTAAATGTTCCAAAATGTTCAACATGACATAACTGAAATAAAATATAATGGAATGCTAGACATAGGACGACCTAACATGATATAGAAACTTATACATGTGACATACGCGCCTATAAGGCTGACATGATCATTTGTAAACTCAAAACATAGGCCGACAAGGCCATACAACTATCCATATACCTGACATTTGTATACAAGAATCTAAGAGTATATAAACATCATAAAGGTCGGGACAGGGCCCTGCCATACCAGTCAATACATGTCCCTTCCGCTGACACCTTCCGCTGAGCTGGATAGCATACTAGGAGGACTGTCAACCTGTCTATCGGGACCTGCGAGCATGAAACACAATGTCCCCAGGCCAAAGGGACGACAGTACGAATAGAGTACTGAGTATGTAAGGCAGAAAAACATAAGTAAGAACAGTAATTTAAAGACAGATGTAGGAGATACAACCTGTAGCATCTGAGTGCCTATGAGAGATAGTGATATGAAATGCGTGATACATATATATACATAATATTTTAAAAACATCTGCCTCTGTGGGCATCATCATCATCATATTGTACCCGGCCTCGAAGAGGACTCAGTAAAAACATACCTGGCCATCATAAGGCTCGGTAGAATCGTACCCGACCACGTGAAGCTCGGTAAACCCAAATGATTAGTGGTTTCACAATAAGTGCCATACTCGGCCGACTATATCGCAGCTCGGTAGAGTAAAGTAGATACATATACATTCCATGCTGGACTCATGAAATCACGTTCTAAACCTTTTGGAGTGACATACGGTCATTGCACATTCGATTAACATTGTGGACATCATACCATCAATATGAACTTCACTAGGATTCAAGGATCATACATACTTTTTTAGGATAACTTTATAAGAAAAGAACAATATGGACAACCTTAGTTGCTAGGAGTAGATTCGTGATGAAATAGTGTTTCGTGTACGTTCGTTTCACTTTAGATCATGACAAAAGAAAAACTGAAGTGCCTTAACATACCTTAACTACGTTGAGTCCTTAATACCTTCCAATAAATTCTTCAATAAACTCAACTCAATCAACTACAGCATGAGGAAATTCAAAATAAGTGCTGAGTAAAGACTAAGTTTGCAACTTTAACTAGTAACTCGCTTACGTAAATTTGGGAAGCATCTCACCTGTAACAAGGCCCTCCTCCAATACCATATACAGACAATACAAATAACGAATAAATAACAATATGTATGCATTACCAAACCTTATCTCCACCGCAATATATCACAAAAGAGCCCACACACCCTAATCACTTCATACATAAAACGACAACAAAAGTAGTGTCAAACAACCTAAATATGTAACGATGAATGACCGTACAACCATTCCATCATTATGTGGTGTTTATAAACACCTTTTATCCTCTAAAAATACATAAAACATCCGCAAAATAGACATCCCAAAAGCAATACGAAACAGCCCACAAAAACAGTACACTACAAATCGAATAACTCGAACTCACGGCTTCCGATCACCGTCCTGTGATTTCTAACTATTAGGAAATGAATTTATCAACCATAATTGATATTTAAAGATTAAATACAGAAATTAGACGTTTTCTTAACTATGAAGTACCTTATAAAACTCAAACTACAAAAAAGAAAAGAGAGGAGATATAGCGATACTTACACCGTAGAGATCGTTCTAGTGTTATCGCGTCTTGATTTCGTACATTGGATGTTAATCCTCTTTGAAACCCTTGAAGAGAGCTTAAAATAAGTTTAGGGGTGTTCTGGTTGTGTTCCATTTATAAATGAAGAGACAAAAATGACATAGGGATTATATATCAACTTTTAGAAAAGTCAAAGAGGTGCTAGCTTGGCACCCTCTCATTGGCCAATTTTATATGCTTATATCCTTTTTATCCGGATGTCGTATGAATGAACGGTTAAGAGAGTGAGAAACTAGATTCCAAGACCTTAAATTAGGTATATATTATGTCCCAATAAGCCCTCATATATTACACGATATGTATTACTCAAAAAGCTTTAGTGACACACCTACTTGTCACTTATGATGTCTGCGTAGTCTCGCGAAATTGCAAATATCTCTCTACTCCTATGTCGTATCGATGGACGCTATAATGTGTTAGAAAATATAATCGTAGATATTCAATTTGGTAGGTATATAATCCCTTAATTCCAAGTAAATTGGGATAAAAGAATAGTAACATTTGACCTAAATTTTAAGTAAAATTATGAATGTAAGTTGCGAAACCTTTTGTCGACTTTTGTTCCACAACTTGCTTGAATTCAAAATGTAACACACGACTATCATAAGACTAAAATAACTCATAACATAACCTCTTTATCATATTAAGTACTCTAGTCTCACCCCAAAAGTTCATGTTATAACATTCCAGATTTGTCGACTTTCGACGAAACTTATTCTCTTCAATTTGTTTAGCTTCTAAGCCTTCCAACCCTCTTGGTACTTGCAGTCCATGATCTTAAATATTTGCAACTACCATGATAACATGATTAACTTACTTCTTATACTTTCATAGATGATCTCATTTTAGAGCTTACGTCTATGTACTTACGACGTACTTTCACATACAAAACTATGGGGTGTAACATCATTCCCCCCGTTGGAACATTCGTCCTCGAATGCTGATTGGTGCACCGATAGCTCTTACGGATGGTTTTAATATTGTCCTTGCCATCTAGCCAACTATTATATGAATAAATCCAATGGCCAAGGCATCCCCCCCCCCCCTCTTTAGGCCTTTTTCTCACACCATGACTTGTGGTCGGAATCCTTTCAATCTTGTAACTATTACTACCTTCTGTCATGCAGCATGCGCCATAGATTTCCTTGTGTTATTCTGGAACATCAAGCGAGACGTCACATCGTCTCTAACTCTTCTTTTATTCTCATGCATAGGCCTCTCGATACCTAGAAACCATAGGCTGCAAGATATTCCACTGACATCGCCGCTATTATTCCTGGATACTGAATCCTCGCGCTTCTAGCCTTCTATCCAAAGTATGCACTATTCACAACCTTCTGCATTTGAGAATCTCGTATGTTGTTCAACTTTACCCTACTTACCTTAAAATCTCGTATCACATATTTTACCTCTTTCATTACCTCCCTTCCACATAGGTATAATTCACATCCACAACTTGAAGATCTTTTATAATACTTGCACCTCTGGTGCATACATAATCCGGTGGGAGCTTCATACTGACTTCTTATGAGGCTGTTACATTTTTAACCGGCGTTATCGTAGAGCCATTATATAATATGGCTATTGTACTATCTCTCTTGTACCTACGATATTTAAGAGTGATCCTGCAATGTTCTCAATCACGAGGTCTATAATTTTCATGGTCCAATAATCTGTCTTCTAATTTACTTAGTTGATGTAACTCTTTAGTTTCCTCTTCTCTCTGATCAACCTTTATTTAGGCTTAAGCTATCTTCCAATCTGTGGCTCATGGTATTAGTTATTACTTTCGCCTTTCATGGAAGCTATGGAATATCCGTGATACCATAATTCAATCCTTTGTCTATGACCTGGACTCAATTCTTTCTTTTAACTTATACCGGAATCTTTTATGGTTGTATGATTGTCAACATATATGCTGCATGGATAATATTCTGAAATCTTATGTGTGTTCATAAAGTAACTAACTCTGGATCATTGGTCAAATAATTCATTTCGTTCCTTCTCAACTTTCTTTAAACGTAAGCTATTATATTTCCTGGTCTTTCTGCCCTTTGTTGTGTGCATACTTGGCTTATCTTGGCGTTCACGAATACAAGAATCCCATGTAACCCATATGATGTCGAACATCACTTACTTCATGTTCATTAGTCACGATAGATGCCACTTTCTTGGGGAGTACATACAATGTTGTAGTGAGACTGTCTTTACATGACCATTTCTTCATCAAGATACTATGCTTAAGGAGGATCCTCTGACTTTTGTAAGACTGCGAGCTCATTATATCGCATACTCAACGGAATTTTTGATGTCCTTCCTCGCCTATAATTTTCCATAGTTACTTACCTCCACACCCTTGTACTTATAGGGTTTCTTTCGAACTAAAGTTTTGATTGTCTTCCCAGTGGAACTCTCTATTATTTCCGTAGTACTCATACGGTAACTTCAACTATCCCAACTCCTATCTAAATACATCTCAAGTATTACGATGACATTAGTGCGAGGCTGAATTCACTATATTGGGTTTTACTATGTTTATCTTGCACGTACTGCTGATTTGTTTGTATCCTCCTATCTAGCCAAAACTAGGCTCTTCCTGAATCAACAATAGACTACCCATTGGTCCACTTTCATATCTTTATTTTATGTAACGCCTCTTGGGTTATATCTTTTGTCTTAACTTACCTCTCGTACGGGATCCCTATGTATCAAGTGTTCATTCCCACTTATTTATCAATATCATCGAGTGTGAAACCCTTATTGATTCTCTCCGGCATTATGCTTGCATAATGTTCTGGAGTCATATTATATCTGTAGGATATGAATAAATTCAATCTCATTCCTTTCACCTTTTTACCGCATTCTTCCTTTACCATTAGATAGTTACCTCTTTATCTTTGGGTTTTTTTTTCACATCTTCACTGACATATTGCTCGCCTTGCGGTAACCCTTCTACACCATGGATAATTGAATTTCTTACGCACAAGTGTGACACCTGGTGTAACTGGCATATTTAGTCCCTTAAGGTTAACTCTGCTCATAGTGCTTGCTTTAGGAAAGCGTCTTCGTGAATGACCTTTAAAGGTTATTCTTATATTGTTCATTCTATTATTGTCGAAACACAATCTCTGAAACGATGTCGACTATTACCAATTCCTTCGATCCCTAATTCATGTTTAGTTTATCTTGTTCACCAGCCCATATTGATTTCTATTACTCTGGGGTCTAACTTTTCCCTTTGGCAATCACGCTAGAGTCACGAACTTATTTCTCGAAATGAGGATGTGACATTATGACCTATGCTCTTTTGTTGCCTCAAGTCATGTTACCTCTCATCTTTTCCTTCCCTTAACTATAGATTCGGTAATACTGTCATTTTTTATCTACCGTTGTCATCCACGTAGCACATCTTACTCATAATGCTTTATTAACTCTCTTCTTATTTCCATGCTAGAATTTATGTCTATGACTTTATTCTGAAAACTCCAACAAGACATTCTTTTGCTTTTAGCTCCCCTTGCTACATCCACTGACTTTTCGGTTTGCCTAACATTCTCTCTCTACTAGGGATGAATGCCACACTAAAGTAATATTTATTCTTTCCAGGATTTCAGTGCTTGTCTTTGAACATTCTATTATTCATATCTAGATGTACTATTTTGGAGTGCACTATCTGGGTGTCTCACAAGGAGATCTGTTAGCACATTTGCAATATCCTTCAGAAATGTCAACTAACGCAAAAACGCCACCCAACATTTTGGGTTACTTTAACCCTAACTAGATCCTGATATCTCATCCTTCTCTTAACTATATCTGTTGGCTCCCATGGGGCATAACTGAGACGGGTGTGGCCAATTGTACATACCTTTCTAACAATTAAAGGTAATTCCAAATTCTTATATTTCTCTACTTTAATCGCAAATACTAACAATCTTCATTAACTGGGCGCCTCGTACCCTTCCTCATCTTGCTTCTTTTACTTACTGAAACTTGTATCTACCTACTGATTCTCTTATTGCTTTTTACCATATGGGTAGATAAAAATTCTTTCCTTAGAGCTCCTTATTAAGAAACTAACACATCTTAGTACACACATGATCTACTGAAGACCTCACATTTACTCATCATAAGCATGATGCAAAATTAAGTTCCTCTAACTCAACTCTTCCACAGCCACATTGCAATCTCTTACCATCCGTCTTTCTAGATGTAGGCATAATCGTATTATGAATAAGATAGAATTTATGAAATCGAGTTCTTACGACTGAGCTCTACCACATGATCTAAAAGTAAGAAGAAAGAGTGAGAGTTCTAAATGCCCTGTAGCCTCCTACTTAAAAGTGTGTTGCACAACACACCCATAAACAAGACTCTACTAGACACAGCTTGTAGACATCCCTAGGACAGAACTGCTCTGATACCACTTCTGTCACGACCCGAACCGGAGGGCTGTGATGAGCACCTGATACTTTACTCAACCGAGTACCAACATAACATATCTTTATTATCGTACTATCATGGGTAAATGTGCCAAAATGGTCATCATGACATAACCGAAATAAAATATAAGGGAAAGCTAGACATAAGACGACCTAACATGATATAGAAACTTATACATGTGACATACGCGCCTATAAGGCTGACATGATCATTTGTAAACTCAAAATATAGGCCGACAAGGCCATACAAGTATCCATATACCTGACATTTGTCTACAAGCGTCTAAGAGTATAAAAACATCATAAAGGTCGGGACAGGGCCCCGCCATACCAGTCAATACATGTCTCAATCAAACTGACCAAATAGGCAACTTTGGAGCAAGTGGAGTGCAGCAACACCTACCGCTGAGCTAATAGCCAACTAAGAGGACTGCCAACCTGTCTATCGGGACCTCCGGGCATGAAACGCAGTGTCCCCAGGAAAAAGGTACATCAGTACGAATAAAGTACTAAGTATATAAGGCAGAAAAACATAAGTAAGAACAGTAATGTAAAGACATATGTAAGAGGTACAACTTGTAGCATCTGAGTGCCTCTGAGAGATAGTGACATAAAATGCCTGATACATACATATATATATATATATATATATATATATATATATATATATATATATATATATACATAATCTTTTAAAAATAATTGCCTCTGTGGGAATCACCATCATCATATCGTACCCGGCCTTGAAGAGGACTTAGTAAAAACATACCCGACCATCATAAGGCTTGGCAGAATCGTACCCGGCCACGTGGAGCTCGGTAAACAAAACTGATCAATGGTTGCACAATAGGTGCCATACCCGGCCGACTATGTGGCTTGGTAGAGTAAAGTAGATACATATGTAATGCATGGTGGACTCATGGAATCATGTTCTAAACCTTTTGGACTGACGTAAGGTCATTGCACCATCGATTAACATTATAGACATCAATCATCGATATGAAATTCACTAGAATTCAAGGATCATACTTACTTTCTTAGGATAACTTTATAAGAAAAGAACAACATGGACAACCTTAGTTGCCAGGAGTAGATTCGTCATGAAATAGTGTTACGTGTACGTTCGTTTCACTTTAGATCATGCAAAAAGAAAGAAGGAAGTGACTTAACATACCTTAAATCCGTTGAGTCCTTAATACCTTCCAAGAAATTCTTCAAAACTCTCAACTCAATCTACCACAGCATGAGGAGATTCAAAATCAGTGTTGAGTAAAGGCTAAGTTCGCAACTTAAACTAGTAGCTCGTTTACGTAAATTTGGGAAGCATCGCACCTGTAACAAGGCCCTCCTCCAATACCATATAACAAAAACATCAATAAAAAGAAATAAAAGCATGTTTGCATTATTTCCAAACCTAATCTCCACCTCAATATATCACAAAAGAGCCCACACACCCTAATCACTTCATACATGAAACGCCAACAAAGTAGTGCCAAAGAACCTACAAATGTAACGACGAATAACCAGACAACCATTCCATAATTATGTGGTGTTTATCCACAACGTTTATCCTCCAAAACTCCATAAAACATAATCAAAATAGACATATCAAAAGCAACACAAAACAGCCCACAAAAACAGTCCACTATAAATCGAATAACTTGAACTCGCGGCTTCCGATAACCGTCCCGTGAGTTCTAACTATTAGGAAATGAATTTATCAACCTTACTTGATATTTACAGATTAAATACAGAAATTAGACATTTTCTTAACTATGAATTACCTTCCATAACTCAAACTACAACGAAAAAAGAGAGGCGATATAGTGATACTTACATCGTAGGGATCGTTCTAGTGTTATCGCTTCTTGATTTCGTACACCGGATGTTAATACTCTTTAAAACCCTTGAAGAGAGCTTAAGATAAGTTTAGGAGTGTTCTCTGGTTGTGTTCCATTGATAAATTAAGAGATAAAAACGACATAGGGATAATATATCAACTTTTAGAAAAGTCAAAGAGGTGCTAGCTTGGCACCCTCTCATTGGCCCATCTTTAGATGCTTATATCTTTTTATCCGGATATCGTATGAATGAATGGTTAATAGAGTTAGAAACTAAATTCCAATACCTTGAATTTAGTATATAATATTTACCAATAAGACCTCATATAACATACGAAATTTATTGCTCAAAATCCTTTAGTGACACACCTACTTGTCACTTATGATGTCTGCGCAGTCTCGTGAAACGGCAAATATCTCTCTACTCCTATGTCATATTGATGAACTGTCTAATGCGTTAGAAAATAGATTTGTAGATATTCAATTTTGTAGGTATATCATCCCTTAGTTCCAAGTAAATTGGGATAAAAGAGTAGTAACATTTGACCTAAAGTTTAAGTAAAATTATAAACGTAAGTTGCGACAGCTTTTGTCGACTTTTGTTCCACAACTTGCTTGACTTCAAAACGTAACACACGACTATCATAAGAATATATTAACTCATAAATTAACCTCCTTATCATGTTAAGTACTCTGGTCTCACCCCAAAAATTCATGTTATAACATTCTAGATGTGTCGACTTTCGACGAATTCTTCAATTTGTTTAGCTTCTAAGCCTTCCAACCCTCTTGGTACTTGAAGTCCATGATCTTAAATATTTGAAACCTTCATGGTAACATGATTAACTTACTTTTTATAATTTCATATATGATCTCTTTTCTGATCTTACGTCAATTGACTTATGACGTACTTTCACATACAAAACTATGGGGTGTAATAGAATTGCAGACATAAGCCAAATAATCTAGACACCCCTTCTCGACCATATGTCGATCCTTCACATAAGAGATAAACCTACTGGTATAATGGCCAGGAGTCCCCCTCCACTCTAATAGAGGCAACGCCGACAAGGCTAAGGTTGTTGTCTTGGCTTGACAATCTAATATAGCGTTATAAGGTGACAGGCAATCCATATCCAAAATGACATCAAAATTTACCATGTCAAGAAGTAGGAGGTCTACGCTAGTCTCAGGACTCCCAATGGTAACCACACACGAACGATAGACACGACCTAAAATAATAGAATCTCCCACAGGTGTAGACACATACATAGGAGCACTCAAAGAATCACGAAGCACAACCAGATATGAAGAAAATAGGGTGACACGTAGGAATAAGTAGAGCCTGGATCAAATAGAACTGAAGCATCCCTATGGCAAACTGAAACAATACATGTGATAACAGTGTCACATGACTCAGCCTCAAGTCTATCTGGGAAAGCATAGCATCTGGGCGGGGCCCCATCACTCTGAACCACGTCACTGGGATGAGTCTAACTTGGTAGCCTCTACCTCTACCTCTAATAGCCTGACCTCTTCTGGTAGCCTGACCCCTGCCTCTAGCTAGCTGAGCAGGCGGTGAAGCAACAGGTGCCGGAACCATGGCACGAGAACCCTATTGCTGTGAGTTTCCCAGTGCCCGAGGGAAAAATCTAGTAATGTGCCTCAGGTCACCACAAGTATAACTGGACCTCGGTTGTTGTGAGTGCTAACCCTGAAGTTGACCCTGTCGGCCTCAGTAACCACTCTGAAAATGGTAGAGCGGAGGAGCACTAATACGAGCTGGTGGTGCACCATAGGCTAGCTGATCAGGATGAGACATATGAGGACCGTGACAACCTGAAGCATGGTGAGATTCCTAAAGCGCTAAATGATACAGCCTGGGAGGATGACCTTTACCAAATGTACCCCTTCCTCCAGACGAGACGCCACTGAACCCACCGATAGCCTGATAGGGTAAGCGAGTCCATCAATAAACCTCATGGCCCTCTCTCTCTCTCTCTCTCTCTCTCTCTCTCTCTCTCAGTAGGAAGCAAAAGGAGAGCGTGAAGGGATAGATCCACAAAACGAGTCTCTTACTAAGTAACAGTCATATTATCCTGCCGTAGACGCTCGAACTGCCTGCGGTAATCGTCTCTTAGTGTGATAAGGAGAAACTGATCTAGAAATAGCTGTGAGAACTGCTCCCAAGTCCTAGCTAGTCTGGTCAACATGTAATCTCTCCACCACCTCTTAGCGGAATCCATCATATGAAATACAGCAAAATCGACCCCATTGGTCTCAAATACACCCATGTTTCATAGCACCTCATAATAGCGGTCAAGATAATCTTGTGGGTCCTCACAAGGTGCACCACTGAAGTGAACAGGAAATATCTTAGTAAACGTTTACAATCTCAATAATGCTACAGAAGATATGGCGGGCCTATCACCGCCCTGTGCCGCAACGACTGTCTAAACTACCCTAACTAGCGGGTGTAACGACCCAGCCGGTCGTTCCGTAGAATTTGTATTATAATTACTATTATTGAGTTGTCATAGGTTGGTTATACTGTTATTGATGTGTTAGAGTTGGTAGGCTTGAAATCGGAATGGTTATAATGAGAAATTAGTCACTTAGTCTTTAAAAATAGCCTTAAAGTTGGAAAAGTCAACTGAGAGTTGACTTATTGGTAAATGAACTCGGAATGCGGAGTTTATGGCTCGGATAGCTTCTTTAGGTGATTTGGGACTAAGGAGTGTGTTCGGAATATTTTTGTGATGTCCGGTGTAGAATTAGGCTTGAATTGGCGAAAGTTAGTTTTTGGCGATTTTCGGTTGGCAGTGGAAAATAGGCTATCGGGATCGGAATGGAATTACGGAAGTTGGAACAGGCTTGTAATGTCATTTTGGATATGTGTGCAAAATTTCAGGTCAATCGGATGTGTTTTGGATAGTTTCGGCATCGTTAGTGGATTTTAGAAATATCAAAGTTCTTAGGCTTGAATCCGACGTGATTTTGGTGTTTAGATGTTATTTTTTAGTGTTTTGAGAGTGCAACTAAGTTTGAATGATCATATGTGATGTTTTGGTATAGTTGGTTGGGGACCCGAGGGGCTCGAGATTGATTTCGGGTGGTTAACGGACTCATTTGGACTTAGAGAAATAGTTGTTTTGCTGGTGTGTTGCAGGTGTGTATTTCCTCTATGCGATCGCAGGGTATTATATGCGATCGCACAGGGTAGTTGGTGAGCTCAGGAAATTTGTTCTGTGCGATCGCAGCTGAAGAGGTGAGATCGCAGAGTAGAGGGGGAGAAGGCAGTGTGGTCGCAGGGGCTTGTGTGCGATCGCACAAGGGAGTTGGGCGCGTGGGGTTGGATGGAAATAATGCACTGTGCGATCTCAATAGGAGGCCTGCGATCGCGGAGAAGGGAAAATTTGTACTGTGCGATCGCGTGTGTTTGACCGCGATCGCGGAGGGTATTTACCTGGGCAGTATAAAAATAAACCGTTCCCGACCCTAACATATTTTTACACCATTCTTTAACGGGAAGAAGCTTTTGAGGCGATTTTAAAGATGGGAAATCATCGTTCTTCATAGAGATAAGTATTTTGGACCTTAAAACTTGATTATAGGTGATTAAGAAACATAATCACAGTGTTTAATTCATGGAAATCAGTAGAAAAAGGTGGGGTTAGGGCTTGAGATTATGAGACTTTTAGGGGTCAATTTGAGGGGTCAAACGAACTCCTCTTTTAGCATTATTTATATGTACGGACTCGTGAGATGACGAAGAACATTTTGGTATAAAAATGTCTGAGTTCCGAGATGCGGAACCGGGGTCGGGTTTTAGCAAATTTCGGGTTTTCAGCTAAAATTGGTATTTTTTCAATTGGAATTCATTCCTTAAGCATAATTTGATGATAAAGGTCTGATATTTATAGATTTGGAGCACTCGGAGGTTTATACGAGAGGCAAGCGTATTGCGGAATAGTTTACGGGCTAGTTTGAGGTAAGTAATGTCTTTAAATCCTGTCCTGAGGGTATGAAACCCCGACCTCTGCATCCTTTCACGGGTTTTGAAATGCAAAGGTTGGAACTTTGGAAATATATTCCCCATTTAGGCAACTATTGAGTTGCGAAATCAATTTTTAAGCCTATGCTTAATAGTATTGTTATATTTTGATTTATGCATATGCTTAATAGTATTGATTTATGCCATGTTGTGGCTTGTTATAGCGTTTGGGTTGTAGAAGCCCCTCTGGAGTCTGTACATACCCTCAGTGAGTGCAGGTACCTAATGAGTGATGTTGCCCGCGGAGCTGATACTGAGTGATTGTGAGGTTGCCTAATGGGCTAATATTGAGTGACTGCGAGGTTTCCTGATGGGCTAATATTGAGTGACTGTGAGGTTGCATGATGGGCTAATATTGAGTGACTGTGAGGTTGCCTGATGATCTAATATTTAGTGACTGTGAGGTTGCCTGATGGGCTAATACTGAAAGAAATGTTTACGAGAAATGATTTTGGCCCGAGGGGAATATTTATGATGATTTTACGGAGTTTTGAACTATGATTCACTTCGTTTTCCAAACTGGATTTTACTGAGAATTTTACTTAGATATATGTTGAAATTATACATGTTTCAAAGGATTTCTGGAAATTGGTTTTCGAACTTGTGTACTCAATGAATACTTTATGGTGACTTGGTGTTTTACTGGTTTTTGTGAATTCATGTATCTGTGTTGTGTGTTTCGTATTTCTCATACTATGATTTATTTTCATTACTTCTGAGTTGGCGTACTCATCACTACTCCATGCACCTCTGTGTGCAGATCCAGGTATTGATTAAGAGCAGTAGTCGTCCGAGTTCGTTATCAGCAGCTTACGGGATTTCGAGGTAGCTGTCCAGCGTCCACAGCTTCTCCATTTCCCTTCCTTATTTAGTTTTGGCATTTCATTCCTAGACTTACTTAAGACATTAGCAGAGTCAGTTTTATTTCGTAGATGCTCGTGACCATGTTGACTCTAGTCTTGGGAGGTTTTGTTTAGAGTTGTTTAGACTATTATTGGGGTGCTAAGACTTAAAGAAGTTCTTTTATGCTATGTTTGTTGTTTATTATTGAATTGTGAATTATTATAATAGAATAAATGCGTAGTAATGTGATGGTTGGCTAGCCTAATTCCACGATATGCGCCATCACGGCCGGTTAGGATTTGGGGTTGTGACAAGTTGGTATCAGAGCTCTAGGTTGTATAGGACTCAACGGTCATGAGCAGGTTTAATAGAGTCTTGCAGATCGGTACGGAGACGTCTGTACTTATCTTCGAGAGGCTGCAAAACCCTTAGGAAACATTCCACATTCTTCAATTTTTATCGTGTGAATCCATTTATTTAGCCAAAAGCGTAACTCTTTGAATTCCTTTCATGTATTCGAATGTGCACGCGAGCTCTTGGTATCAGTTGTGTGTCGGCGGCTTGTGAATTCCATGGGTGAGATGTGATTGTTAACATGTTGATAACGGGCCAGTCGGAGGGACTTGAGTCCGGATTTTGACTGTGGCTTGAGTGTTGAGGTTCTTTTGGGTGAGCACATGTGTTGGGGGACTTATATGTCCGTTTGTGTCCTTATTGATGGAACTTTGTGACTAGATGACTACATGGTGAGTGTGATCGGATAGTTAGATGTATTCAGGTGTTTGATTGTGACCAAAATGAATTGGCGGGAGATGTGGCAAGAACCATTGATTATTTGACTTCTGTATTGAGTTAGAATATGGTTTCTATGAGTATTGAAGGACCTCCCATGTTGTTTAGATATGGAGTGAAGCGGATTCTTCTGTTGTGTTATGAGTTTCGGGTGATGTCTTTTGAGCTGACCAATGCCCCAGCAGCGTCTATGTATTTGATTGCCGGTGTATTCAGTCGTGTTATAACTCCTTTGTTATTGTGTTCATGGATGACATCCTGGCTTACTCGCGTAACCAAGGGTAGCATATTCAACATTTGATGATGGTATTACAAGGATATAGGGAGGAGAAGCGTTGTGCGAAGTTCTCCAAGTATGAATTGTTGGCTCAGTTCAGTAGCATTCTTGGGACACGTGGTGTCCAGTGAGGGTATCTATGTGGTTAGATGAGTGTGAGTAGAGCTTCCAGAATCTCAAGATTCCTTGACCACATCCCTAGTGTTAGTATTGCCATCAGCTTCAGGTTCTTATACCGCTAAATGGGATGTCTTGGGGCGGGAAGTGGTTGTGTTCTAATGTAGAAAGGTATAGTGATTGCGTGATAGCTATGATTTTCGGAGTGTATAGGGAGATATCATTTTGAGGTTAACAGGCAGGGGTATCTCCTACGGGTTGTCCTGAGGTGTGTGACCCTTATGTTTATCTTTAGTAAGTTCTCTCTATCAATAAATGATGTATGTTGTAAATTGAGTTTAGATCGCTTGTGGGAGTTGGCATGATCATTGCAATGGTGAATGCGAGATTTGAAAATGAGTTGAGGGTTAGATGGTCTGGGTCATATGAGCTTACGAAGGATCTAGTTGAATCTCACCACAGTATGGTGGCAGTGATAGCGAATGGGCATTGTTAGTTACTGTTTGTCTTGGTCGTTGGCTTTGAGACAAGTGGGGGAGTCCGCTAATTATAAGTTGATTAAATGATTATGTGTTGTACTGGTTTCGGTGCGAGGTATATTGGTGAATCAGTTATGACCTACAGAGGTGGAGTCTAGGAATGACTCGAGTGATGGAAATTTCTTCGATACAAGTTGTAATGTACTTTACGGATAGTGGAATTCATTGAATGATGGAGTTATACTGGTAAGTGTAGAGCGTGCAATGTATGAGTGTGTTTGTTGCTTCAAAAGCGTGGATTACTTTCCTAGTATGTGGATTGCAAGCGAGGTCAGGCCGTTCTGTTTACTTGGTTAGTGTAATTGAAATTGCGTAGAGTAAATGACGTTCGATAAAGGTTCAGGCGGATTCAAGGTTATATGTATCGATCGAGGATCTTCAAGGTGTGAGAAGGGCAAGAACTAAGATTTGCGGGGAACGTGTCAAGGCTTGTGGTGTATTTGCATTATCATGGATTCTATCCATCAGTATCAGGAAAGAGAAGGTAATGACTTTAAATTCGCAGGAAGTCTTTTCAGGGTAAGTATTTCCAATGTGGTGCCTTGGGGATAATTGGGGGAGTATTCAGCGGCTTATGATCCTTAGATGGTATATTTTATGCTCGGGTTTCGTATGGTGAGTCGGGATTTAGAATTGTGCTATTATGGCAAGAAGAAGTATCAATTCGAAGGTAAGTTAGAAGGAACTTGAATAAATAGGACAGCTTGGTAGTACGTCGGATCGACATGATAAGGGATATGGTTAGTTCTTTGGGTGTTTATAAGGTAATGAGTTGTTACAGGTGTTTCTTAGCAATTCTCTTGGAATTTGGTGGCATGCGTAGCTTGGTTGAGTTAGAAGGATTCAGACCTGGCGGTTTGGTGTTGTACAAATGTGATTTGGGAGTTCTTGACAATTTCTACCACGGTTGGAGTTGTATATTTCTACTGGCGTGAGGGCCATGTGATGTATAGTGATCTTGCTTCTAAATGGGATCAATGGAAAGTTCTTGGCTAGTTGGGTACGTAGTTGTTTGTGGCTAGGAATGGAGCATGAAGTTCTCATATTTATCATAGGATTGTATGGAGTATGCGGTATTTTGTGTATAGTGGACAGTGGCATATGTGAGGTCACGGTTCAGTTCTAGAAGGAAGGTCAGAACTGGCAGTTTCAGATGATTAGGTAAAGGATACCACTATTGGGTGGCTGGATGAGAGTATACATTCATAAAGGACAATGTGTTTGAGTAAGGGTGCATCATTGGTGTTACAGCGCTCTCTTGTTGGATCGACTACCGATATTCAAGTTTGTTGGTGACACAGAAGAATTATAGGAGTATCCCCGTGGAATGATTGAGTATTAGAGACATGTTATATATTCGAGTGGT